>MJUU01014912.1:0-15654 GCA_002080025.1 Modiolus philippinarum | reverse complement strand
CCCCCCCCCCCCTGTATTTTCAACGAATAAAATTAACAACAGCCGAAGGAAAAAACACCGAAGTTTTTGGGCTAAGGATATTTGTAACTTTCCAACTTATACATGATCTTAGCAGGGCACACATGCATTGGATAATTTTCGATGAAATCTGAAAAGGCTTTGAAAACCAAAGAAAGTGAGAGAAAAGAAAAGAACCTTCAACTTAAAAAAGCAAATTATTGAACCATGGCGTAATTTTACTTAAGAAAACTCATAACCCATAAACTTTCAAACTAGAAACAAATCGTGTATACGTCGCATATCTATTAGAATACATGTATGTCAACGTACCAGGCATTTTCATTTATAAGTAAAGTCTTTCCCGATGCGGAACTGACAGACAGACAGTCTGGCGGACATATGGACAGACGGTAGGGAACTAATACAGAACATAACTTCTCGCCAAACCAGTACCAGGGATCGTCTTGAATCGTCTCGATGAGGTATTACCAAGGCTTCGTGATGACTTCAACAATAAAAGCTTTGTTTTTACAATGGGTTAGGGTTAGTGTTAGCATGTACATGTATTTGTAGAGACTTTGTGCCATGTGTATTTACTCCTTTTTATTTTATTCTTTGTGCAGATTTTTTTTTTTCATTTTGACGATAAAACCAGAATAAATATTTTTGGCAAAATATAAAAGTATGTCTGAATAATGAGCTGTCAGATTAATAACTGTCGGACTAATAATTATCGGACAAATGGGTTGTTGGAATGATGGGTTGTCGGATTAATGATCTGTCGAAATAAAAACTGTCGGATCAATGATGTGTAACCTTTTCACAACAGAAAAGGGTAGCCCCTACCCCCCGCCCTACCCCATGCTGTACTCTGTACACTTAAATGTGTTGCAAAAAAGTTTGCCAAATAATAATACCATATATTGTAGGCGAATTGACACCGTGTGAACCAGAATGTGGGTGAACCGACCCTGGGCAAACAGGAAAGTTGGTGATTGTGGGCGAATGTGCACTATGCAATATTTTTGTGGAAAATGTTGTATTTGTCTATTTACTGACATTTCCTGTTGGGATATATGGCACAAGAACTCTCATCAGTGTCGTGAGTCCAAACTTGGTTACTGCTGGGGGTTACAGATGCAAAAACATGTAGACTCACAACGTTGTTCAAGTATTAGCCGATATAAAAAAACCTTGAGGACTCATGACACTGTTCACTAGTATGTGAGCCATATATCCCATCAGGCAATGTCAGTTAAAAGACGAGTACAAAATTTTCCACAAAAAATATGCATAGTGGCACTGTGGGCAAATGTAAGGTCCTGTCCACAACTAACTGTGTTCCTGGCCTAGACATTTTTTTACTTGGGAAGTTAGTACTCTTGCGGTCCATGCATATACACATATATTGTGTACTTCATACATATATGGAAATGAAAAATAATGGTAGCCATACCCCCCCCTTTTCTCGAAATACTCAATGCGCAAATTATAAATACTGTCTATACCGTTTCAGAATCAGTTCGAATGACTAACGTATTGTTTTGATATCATGAATGCTGTTAAAAACTGCCTGCATCAGCAGATTTGATTACGATAAACTTACGAACAGCAAGCCATTGTTGTTGACATTTACGTCACTGTGAAATAATTTATAGGATTTTATTTTTGTGAAACGCATTTCAGGTTCAGGCTTCACACGAAATACGATATACACGCTCTGCACGATATGATCTGTTCTGAGCTTGCGTACACGAACGGAACGAATTGAATCGTTTGTTTCGTGTAAAACGTGTATGAATGGTACACGCAACTGTACCATATTGGCACGATCTGATTTGTTTGAAACGCAACGAACGGAAAACGCGAGCGGAACGAACGAAACACGGAATGCACACGCAAAAAATGTAACGTTGAGCGTTCAACCAACTGTATGCACAAACATAAAATGCAGCCGATTCAGCATTTCCAATAATTTGAATATCCATGTTGGCCTACCAGTGCAATAAAATTTCTTTATTGAAAGCATTTATATATAAATCACTAATATTTCTGGTAGTTTCATAAAACCTACCCCTTATTGATTCAGAAGTAATATTAACATTCGATCGTAATTTTGTTCTAGTACATAATCTGTGAGGAAAACCAAATCTACATCTTCCTAATCTTTTAAGTACTCTGTATGCTGACGAGTTTGATATTTTTTTAACAAATTAGCTAAATCGCTATCATTTTTGGGGATTCGCGTACTAATAGTGTTATCAATGTACTGCAAAAGTTTATCTTGATCTTTAAATATTTCTTTAAAATTCTCTATCCAAAAAAACATGTGTAAATGGGGATTGCCTCTGTTTTGAAACTCAACTCTTATAAAATAATCAACAACTTTACCTAAGGGGCAAGACTTTCCATTGACAACATGTTTGAGTAAAGCTTTAAATCTTCTTTGAAAATGTAATGCTGTCATATATGGATCTTTTTTCACATATTTCAATGAAGTTTTATCTTTTAATGCATTATCAAAAGAACACTGCTTAAGAGTCATAATAAGTTCAGGCCAGTGCATATCATTTGCAGAAAGAGTAACAAATAAACTTGGTGGACCAAGTGATTTGAACATGGCTAAAAGATTCAACAAAGTATTTTTCCAATATGCAGCAGTTCCCTTTACATATTTCATATATGTTCTACAACAAAGCATTTTTCCAATATGCAGCAGTTCCCTTTACATATTTCATGAACATATATGAATTTTGAATAATATCCGGATTTGTGCTAACATCTTTTATATCACCAGCTGTAACTGGCGAGTTATTAGCCTTTTTTTCTCATTCTCATATGAATGCTGACAGAATTAGCTAGTCTTAAAAATTCATAATGATGGACAGCATGGAGCAAATATGTAATGTTTTTCCTAAATCTTGCATCAAAATATTTTAATCTATATTTAAAGTAAACAGAGGGGTTAATCTCTTTCTGTCTTTCTGCTTTAAAACCATTTTTGCCATATGGGAAAAGATAAGGAAATGTCATTTCCTCTCCATTTGCTAACTGATATGCATTTGTTGGCGATTCCTTACAAGCATTTAATTTAATATGAGGAAATTTGCCATTTAATATATTTTCAATATTGGCATTTGGAGGGGTATAGTCAAATGGAACTGCAGAAAATTCATCTATGTCTGATATTAAATTGGTTTTATCTTCAAATATTTGTTGATCATCTAATGAATGAGTACTTATTTCTTTAAAATTTAAGGTCACATTTATATATTGGGTTATTTTGTTTCAACCATGTTAGAACATCAAAAATTTTTTGTCTCCTCACCAAATGAGTAGGTTTGACATCGTCAGATTCACCATATGAAACTGTGAATACATTAGCATCATTAAATTTGCGAGGTAAAAGATCAACATTAGATTCTAGTGAAATTGGGAAATCTATAGCCATTCCCTTTTCAGCATACTGCCCACCTGGTAGTATTACAACAGTTAAGAAAACATGAATCTTGCTAATTAATCTTTTGTCCATAACTGTAAGGTTAGTAAGACAATGTGGTATTTCTTCTGGATTTAAATTATTGCCGTAGCTGCTGGGGGTAGGCAAGTCATTATTGCTTAACTTTGTATAACAATAAGAACATACTTCATCATGAATATTCACTTTAGTCTGTTCCATTATATTTGTTTTTTTTTATCATTTGTTTCAACTGATCTTTAAATAAAAATTAATGACAACATTTACTCATGTAAATTGGCTGCATTTCAATAGCAGATCTATACAACGGGTTTTGTCGTTTGTATATTCGATAATCATAGTTGTGTGTTGTCTCAACATTTTCCAGATTTGAAACTAACAGATCTCTTACATTATTAATATTATTATATAAATCTATACAATCTAGTGTAGAAGTTCGTTCAGCATTGTTTGTGGTTTCTTGGACATTTTTTATAACTGGGAAAGGTTTTTTTTCTTTTTTCTGTTCACTAAATCATAGCTACAATATGAATGATCGACTTTCAAATCATTTGCAAGTTTCCTCTTTGAATAAGAAACAGATGGTATTTCAACATGTAAATTTTTGTCAATATATTGCATTTTATTTTCTTGTTCAAACATCAATAAATCACTCTTATATAAATATTGTTCTGATGAATTTGCAATTTTTTTTTCCATTTCTTAAAGATACATTTCTCTCATAATCTTTATAACTATTGCAATCAAATTTCTCATTTTCTAATGTTTGATCTTGACCAATGTGAAAATTTTGTTCAGTTATAATACATTCATCTGTGTGCGCTAAGTAATTACTCTCCAAATCAATTACATTTGCATGCTCAAAATTTGTTTCAAATACAACAGGGGACAAATTGAAATATGAATTTTTATAATTTGCTCTAAGATAATTAAAAACATTACTTATACTATTAAACTGCAGAAGAACAGCATTGCCATTACCATCAACTTCTCCATTAACATTTCTAGCATGAGAATCAAATAAAAAAAAAGAATTTCTATTTTGAAACAATGAAATTGAAATGATATCAAATGTGGCAATAACAAAATCAGACACTTCAAAACTTGTAGACAATGCATCCTGCAATGACAGACTCCCAAATTCGTCACTTTGACTTTGTGAAAGCTGAAATGTATTTGAAACCAAGCCATAAATCATATCGCAATAAACAGAAGACCGGACATCATTCCCAAACACAGAAAATTCTGATGGGAGTTCATCATGTGCTACAAATGTGAAAGGGTCCAATTGTAAATTTTGTAAAACAGTTTCATATTTCATACAACTCATTACCCGTTATGACAACATCATCTATTTGGGCTGCACTCCAGTGTTCTGGGTTCATAAATAAATTATGATCACTCAAGAAAACAGCTGATGGGGCAAATAATGCTATGATAGTGCACTGGCCACCTCCAAAAGAAAATAGAAAAAAGAAAATGCTTCCTTGGTGTAAATTACCCAATGTACTTCTTCTAATCATGCTTATAATTAATAAATTAAAAATATGTAAAAACTCACTATTTCAGTTTACTTTTCCTCTTGGTCTGTGGTTGGCCAGAGAATAAATCTGGTGTGGGAAAATCACAAAAACTCACAAAAACTCACAAAAAAATCACAAAATCACAAAAACAAATAGAGGTAACCGAAGAGCATAATTAAACTAAAACTTCACACAGTGACATTTATCTACTATTAACAAAGAAAATGCATAACATTACAAGTTTATATATTGTCCCTGAAATTATTAACCACAAAATCTAGACAAAAATCTTAGCTAAAAAATACTTACAAAAACAAATTCAGCCTCTCAGCTAACCACATTCCAAAGTTGTCGTCAAAAACAAAACAAAACAAAAAGGTTAGCGAGATGTTTGTTGTCGCGGACGTAGCAATTTTGTTTAATAAGAAAAATAATTTAATTTTAGTGTTTGATGGTTAAATTGTTATTTTTGTGGTGTTTTTATCTGAAGTATTCAATTATCCATCTTGAATAAAATATTGTTTACAATATATACCCTGAAACCCCCTTTATTGAACCTCTAAGTCACCCTGGTTAAAGATTTGACACATCAAACTCTGCAAACTTACAGCTTTAAGGTATCAATCAAATAAGTAATAAAAAGTATAAACTTGAAGACCTTAATTATGCATTTAATCTAAATCTGAGAATTAAGGATTATATAATTTTATTATCTATTACAGCTCAAAACATATTTTACGTGCTTTGATAACGCACACATGTTATTCATTTAAAAATACATCAATAGCAAAATTATCACTGACTTTATAAATAAACGTACAACAATCTGACACAGTGTAATCACTGTGCTTTATAAACATATTATTAGCCATTCTAAAAATACATTCCTATAATAAAATGCGATGTTTTAGTATTCACCTGAAAACGATTAGTAATTTTATATCCCCAAGAAGCACTCTCTTTAATTTTCAATGTAACAAATATTAGGTTCTCCTCTTAAGAGGCACTTTCCTATAATTCTTAAGATCAGATAATGTTACATGGCATCCGGTTTCATTGCCAATACTATAGGCGTGGATGCTAAGGCATCCACGCAAAAAGAAACTCTAATGAGACAGGAACATTTGGCCCACCTGCAACAGCAACAAATTGATTTCCGGAAACAACAGCTGGAATCTCAAAAACAACAGCAACATCAGAGAGAAATCATGGAAAAGGAAAATCATGAACACCAGATGAAGATGGCTTCATTATTTCAGCAAATGAGCCAAAGTCTTTCTCATCTGGTGTCGAAGGAAACAACAAACGAAATTGAGATACCAGCAAAACAAACAAGTAGTTCCACCACAGTGAAATTCAAAGAAACTTCTAAGCTGCACACGCAAGAAGAAGACATAAAGAAAATGATGGGCGTAATAAGCACATTCGAAGAGAAAGGTGCAAAGCGAAAGACTACGAAGTTTGGACCGGACACTTTTTATGAGCCACCTAGACTCCATGGTGGGTTCAATACTAACCAAATTAGCACTCCGGTTCACAGTCAAAGTATGGGCAGCTTCCCTACACAGCCAATTATATCGCCCATAGCGAACCACCTTACACTGTCTGAACAGCATTTGGCTAGCAGTGGTAATGACTTGGGACTCCTACCAGAGAATGCTACAAGGAGGTCTAGATCGCGGTCTAGAAATAAGGAGAGGTCCGAGACAGGGCAGAGGCATGACGCTTCGCCACAAAACGTAGTTTGTAGACCAGGTACGGCCAGAATCCCACGAAAAAGATTCACCTTCAATGAATTACCAAGATAGGCAGAGGCATACAGTTCCGCTAACTGAGACCATGCCTGATACTGGAACTGACAGAGGTAGGCGTAAGAAGAAAGTAATGAGAGAAGCATTCTCTTCAGATGACGAGTCATACTCGGTGGTCCGGCTATGGTGAAAGCAAGGCTAGGGACAGGAGCAAAAGCCCACAGCCTCCAAAAATGCAAACATTCAGTGGAACTGGCAGACTACTTTCGAGGCATTCATGTTCCAGTTTGAAAGGACTGCTGGACGGCGTTGTTGGAAAGGTGAAAACCAAAACATGTAGGCTGCTAGACTGTCTTACTGATTCCGCTCTGAAATATGCAAGGAAGGCATACCACTCAGATATGGACTAGAACAGACCTCAGGAGACGTTTTAGTACCAAAGAGGCTCCAGTTTCTGCTCGAAGACAACTACAGTTCGTCAAACAGCAAAACACGCGTCTTTGGAAGAGTTCTCACAGCGGGTATATTTTATGGCCCTTGACAGGCACGAGAAGGGCAACGCTGAAGTTGTGGACCATATCGCTACAGAAGCTTTCTCGAGAGGCTGCCGAGATAAGGACGCGGCTCGTAGCGTATTGGAACAAGATCCCACATCCGTTATCAGGCCATGAAGATGATGAAAACATATATGGCAATCCAAAGAGCCATATTTGGACTTAGGCCTCACTACGCCCATCGACAAGTCACATTTTCAGACAAGGACTCTACACCGGAAAAGCACTCTAGCAAGTCCGACTCCTCAAAGGGTACTTTGGAGGAGGAAATCAGAAGCCTTGAAGGCATGGTACAAAAATTAGGCACAGTTGTAGGTGACGCTCTGTCAGGACGTAACCAACAAACAAGGCAGGGTTTATATAGAAACCCGACACCACCACCTCCACGTCCCTACTCAGCTTAAAGCAAAGGTCAAGTTCTCAAAGTCATAACAGGTCAAGAACGCATTCTCCTGGTAAATTCGCCCCGAATCATTGGAATTCACCTTTCAGGAACTCCCAGTCAAATGAGTTCAGAACAGAAAATAGGGATTTAAACAAGTCAAGGTCAGGCCGGGAGGCCAACGCTTGACCAAAAAGTCAGCAATAGGCCAAACGGAAAGACAGACGCCGGAATTATTGATAAGGCACACTTCCGGCAAGAGTCTCCTTGTACCCGCCTTATTAAATGGGCCATTATTGACACCGCGGCTATGATCACGCTGGTAAACGAGAAGCTAATAACAACACCGCTTCTAACAGGAGCTGAGGAAACTGTTAGACTTAGAGGCCTAGGGGAACAACTTGTCATTGGGAAGATTATTTCTGGTGTAAATATCAAAATAGGCTTCCGGACATACAAATGAGATGTTTGCGCTGTACCCCTTTCAGACGAAATTATCTTGGGGTTGGATTTTCTCAACTCGCACAATGCAGTGATCAATTTACAGAAAAACACTGCCTCCCTTGATGGACAAGTTATAAGAGCTAAACTGGTAGAAGGCCAAACGAAAACTTGTGATATCTCCAGAGTTTCAACACCAAGGACTATTCGTATACCCCCAAATTCTGTCATGTCAGTAACGGTCAGCTTAGACCAGCCAATTCCGGGTGACTTTGTTAAGGAGCCAACAGTTATTGAAAATATTTTGACTGCCAACTGCGTTGGCACTGGGGATCGGTGTGAAGAAAAATACGTCATTAGGGTTCGCCGAACCAGTTGTTGAAATCTTGGGGCATGAAGCTCCAGATATTTTGATTCGGCAGGGTAAAGTGAGTCCCGAACCACCTAGTAAAAATGTTAACAAGGACACAAACATTCCAGAACACCTCCAAGACCTGTTCAAGCGATCAAGCCTTGACTTGAGCTCGGAACAACAACTTCTAAAAGAGCTCCTAATCGAGTACCAAGATATCTTCGCAAGACACGATCTAGACCTTGGATGCTTGACAGCCATCAAACACAACATAGACACCAAGGATGCCGCCCCTGTTAAACAAAAAATGAGACGGACAACCCTCTACCTATTATAGATGATTGCCTAGACACGCTCCAGGGAACAACTTGCTTTAGTACTCTAGATATGGCCAACGGGTATTATCAAATAGAACTAGAGGAAGATGCTAAAAAGAAAACCGCATTTATCACCAGATATGGCCTTTTTGAGCACGCAAGAATGGGTTTCGGTCTTTGCAAAGCACCGGCTACTTTTCAGCGGGCAATGCAACTTGTGCTTAGGGGTCTCACTTGGACCCAAGTACTAGTATATCTAGATGACATCATAGTTTTGGGCAAGTCATTTGAAAACGGAATCTCAAATTTAAGAAACGTATTACAAAGGTTCAGAGACTAAACCCTCAAACTGAAGCCAAAGAAGTGCGAGCTGTTCGAGTCTCAGGTTGAATTTCTCGGAAAACTCGTCAGTGCAAAGGGTGTGTCAATGGCGCCATCTAAGGTAGAGGCAGTACGTAACTGGTCAAGACCAAATAATAAGAAGGAATAAATGTCCTTTCTGGGCTTCGTCAACTACCATCGCGACCATGTCAAGAACTTCGCAGAGCTGACAGCCTGCTTATACAAATTAGCACATGCAGATGAAATGCCAATTTGGGAAGATCAACATACACAAGCCTTTGAGGCCACCAAACTAGCTTTGAGTTCAGCTCCCTGTTTAGCCTACACAACACCTGATGGGCTGTTTATATTGGACACAGACGCATCCGATCATGCGATTTGGGCTGTCCTCTCCCAAGTGCAAGGAGGTCAAGAAAAGGTTATTTGCTATGGTAGCCATGTCCTTCTCAAAGCTCAGAAAAAGTACTGCACCACAAGGAAGGAACTGTTAGCCGTTGTAAAATTTTGCCGATACTTTAGACATTATTTGCTTGGTCGTAAGTTTATACTCCGGACAGACTATAACAGTCTGGTTTTGTTAATGCGGTTCAAGCAAATTGAAGGGCAGTTAGCACGATGGCTAGAAGAGATGGCACAGCACGATTTGGAAATTATCCATCGCCCGGAAGGAAGCATCAAAATGCTGATTCCCTCAGCAGGATGCAAGACACAATTAGGAGCTGTAACTGTTATCAGGCTGGGAAGGATCCAACATCCCTGCCTTGTGGTGGCTGCAGCTACTGTTGCCGTGCTCACAACCAATGGTCTCGTTTTGAAGAAGACGTAGATGACGTCCCACTGTCGATCAAGGACGGGCCGATAGATATTAAGGACATTCGTGTGGCGTCCATCAAACCTGATTCAGAACTGAGGCATAACGCTTCGTTCTTGGATTGTGGTGAGGACACCAAAGACTGATCCAGACGCTACACTCCCTTACCAAACAGATGACTCAGTTAACAGTAATTGGGCGCCAAGCGTTTCGCCATTGGAACTGTCATCTCTGCAACTGGATGATCCCGATCTTTCACCGATTATTGGCTGGCTTAGGGATAAATATTCGCCAACAGAATCCGAAATTAAGCTACACAGCCCGGCAACTAGAGCTTTGTGGCTTTGCAGAGACTGCCTCAAGCTCAAAGATGGAACACTCTGTTATCAGTGGTTAGACAAAGTAGATCGAAATTTATGCTTGGTTGTTCCACAATCGCTCAGAGCTGAGGTACTCCGCTACTGTCATGATAGTAGGTCTGCTGGCCATCTTGGACAGAAAAAGACGCTTGAAAAGGTTAAGCGGTCCTTTTTATGGTACCAGATGTCTAAAGATTGCATTGACCATGTCAAAACGTGTAATATATGCAATCAAAACAAGAAGGCCAATGTTAAGCCAAGAGCACACCTCCAGTCATTCCATGCCGGTTTCCCCATGGAGAGGGTCCATCTAGATATCCTTGGCCCTTTTAACACCAGTGAATGAGGCAACAACTACGTTCTCGTGATGATCGACTAATTTAGCAAATGGGTCGAAATGGCTGCAATTCCCGATCAGACAGCACAAACCATTGCTGAACAATTTATCATCCGTTTTATAGCTACATTCGGGTGTCCGTTGGAGGTTCACACCGACCAGGGTCGTAATTTCGATGGAAACTTATTCAAGGCCCTTTGTGAAAGGCTTGAAATAGCAAAAACGAGAACCACACCTTACCATCCATCATCCACCGGTCAGATTGAACGTTTCAACACCGTACTTTTACAAATGATACGGTGCTACATCGAGAAAAAGAACACAAAGTGGTACCAGGATATACCTATGCTATCCATGGTTAACCGACGAACTGGATTTACCCCAAACGTCTTATGCTGGAGCGCGAAACAATTAAGCCGGTAGAAATTTAACTGGGATTCCACAACAATGTAAGGATCGTTGTCAAGCAGATGAATGGATAGTCCAGCTAGCTGATAGTTTGCGTGAAGTCCATCAATACGCAAGAGAAAATTTAAGATCGGCGCAAATGAGGCAGAAAAAGGATTATGACCTCAGGGTTGTACAATATACGTATCACGTAGGTGACCTTGTTTATAAACTGGATTCCACAACCAAAGTTGGACAAAGCACAAAGTTGAGGTCGCCCTGGGCAGGACCTTACTTGGTTGTGTCGAGCAAGCCTCCTCTTTACAAGGTCAGGGACAGAAAAGGGGACTATGTTCTACACCATGATCGCCTAAAGAGGTGCCATGATAGGCATATTCCACTATGGATACGCAGAATGAGGCATCGTCTGTTTGAACAGAAATGTGCTGAAGATGAAGAAGAATCACATGAAGTACCCGATCTGGATGAAACAATGCCATATAATGACGGCACACCAACGCAACAGTGTGGCGAAGAAAATCCAGACGCTTCAATGAGGCGTAAAGCTCCGTGTATTAATAACAACTCTATGGATTCATTTCAGGACTCTAAGCAAGGGCATGCTGTCTTAGAGGAAGCCATGACCCCTAACCAATATGATGAAGATCAGCTGAGGCGTAAAGCTTCGCTTTCAAATGACAATCTTGTTTCAGATGCAGGGATGGCAGAAGAGAACGGCGCCTTAGGGCATACCGCTCCAGCCGCTGTTCAGATTTTACCCTCAGGTGAGGACAAGTGCAAGACAAGGGCGACCAGAAGCGGAAGAAGAATACAGTCGCCAAAGCACCTGAGGAATTATGAAACTTAAGCAATCATACAATTGTAAATATTGTACATCGTTTGTAAATATCTTCATTTTGTACATTACAGACTTGATGGAGTTGGATCCACACGATATCAACTGTGTCGGACTACTCACCAGATACTCCTTCGGAAGCAAGTTCACCTTCTACATTGTTCTAAAGACAGCAATAGGTCTTTTTCATTTGAGAATGGTTTAATTCAACACTCTAAGGATTCTCCAGTCAAAGAAAATAACCAGGATGCCGTCTCCGTATCAGCAAAAAGTATATCGTCCGCATCCGTTAGGAGCATTTCCTCCATATCTTCACACAGCATTTGTGCTAGATCTTATCGTTCAGGGTCTCCTCCAGGAAGTGTTGGCTCCGATTATGCTGTTATTGATGAAGTTTTTTCTGATGACGAGCCAACAGAAGATGTCAAGGGGAGTATTTCATTGGAACTAGAGGACCAAAGGAAAGTTGTGAATGAAAGCGTTTATTTCCGCCTGCCCGCTAATCCTGATCTAGAGGCATCACGCTTCGCCTCAGATAGCAGGAAATCTCCACTTGGGCCATCAGGAGATGTAGAACCTACCGCAACTAAGAGGGTCCGTTCGTGCCCACTGTGTCAACAGTCTGTTAACAGACCCCGCCGGCTCATGTTAAAACACCATTTTCCGTGGTACTGGAGTCCAACTACTGCATGTTGGACCTGTAAGCTTCAAATTGGGCAAAGGGGTAGAACTGCAGTAAAACATACCCTAGATCATGAAAGCGAAAACTTTTCAAACTTCCATATGCAAATCTGGTGTGAACTTGTCAATGGGTCGCTCCACCTTCTGCGAACTTGGTTCAGTTGTGACTCGCTGGTTGAATTGTTGCAGTACGTAAAGGATAGTATGATTTATAAAGGTGTCCGATCATTCTTTACGGAGAAAGAACTTCTGCTTTTAGATTATTATGCAGAAAATTACAGTGATAACAGGCCAATGCGTTACGTGGTTTCACCACCAAACCATGTAATTTGTCTATACAACTGGGAGATAACCACAGCTTTACTTTTGCAAACTGATTCCGAAAAACAAGAACAGTTCAGACAACAAGAGCGGAGAGTAACATCAAGCGGACTGACCATCACCTCCTATGGGCATATGTCTGAAAACCAGTATCCTTTGTTTATAATCGACACCCATTTTCATTTGGAAAATATTGAAAAAGGGCAGATTCCGAAGTTTTGATCATGTTAAAAGGACTGTAGATGACTATAACTCTTCTTTGTATTACGGAATCTGTAATTATGTATTCCCGGACGGCTGGCTAGGTTGGGAAGATCAAGTCCGTGGTTTTGATCAGCTGTATGTCACATTTGGGATTCATCCCCACATTGCAGCAGAAGGACTATCTCTCCAAAGGTACAAGCAGCTAAGAGACCTCATCTCCAATCCAAGGAGTGTGGCTGTTGGGGACATAGGCCTACATTACACCACCAAATGCAAGTGTGGTTCGTGCAAAATACCAGCACGATGTCGAGACCGCATACGGCGGAACCAAGAGGAAGCTTTCATTCGAATGCTGTACCTCGCGAGTGAAGTCAACAAGCCCGTCGTATTGCAATGTAGGGATTTCGGTGACGGAGAAGCTACAAACCGAACTCTTAGGATCATACAAGAAAAAGGCCTGACGACAATGAAATTCCATCGTCATTGTTTTACCGGTGTTTTACCGCATCCGAATTGGATGCCTGGCAATGTCTTCCAAATATTGTGTTTAGAGTAACGGCTAAGATTTTGAAAGGTGATGCACAGCTGGTCGAAACTGTTGCTCGGATGGAAAACCATGAGATTGTTCTCGAAACTGACAGTCCATTCATCTCACCCTACCCAGAGTGCAAAATTAACTATCCATGGAACTTGAAAGCCATAATTGACGGTGTATGTAAGATCCGAAATACACCTAGCAACATGCTCCTTTCCATCATCAATTCAACCTCGTTAGAATTCTATGGAATAAACCAGCCATTTACTGCTACACATTTCTGTTAGGTTCTTATTATAACTCCCTCCATTTATTTTAATTTTGTTTACATTGCAGTGGCATTAAGCTACGCAAAATTTGTTTTAGTTTCTTTTTAACTGAAGTTTTTTCTCTTTGTTTTTGTAAATAACGGTTGCTTTGCAGTGGCGTCAAGCTACGCAAAACCATTTTTTGTTTTCGTTCTTATTAAGTAGTGTGGTAAAATTGCACGTCATACGGGGGTTCCCCTGTTAGGTACCATTACGTCTATGGTGGATGCCGAGAACTCCCGAAGTACTCCATACCGGGGATGGATGGTGACACCAGAGGGATCCCGGTTTTCCCGCTAAGTAACCAGTCAAGCAGAACCCCCAAGTGATTAGGACCACGAGGAGTCTGCATTCCAGCGGATGACACCAAGCAGGACAGGTATATCCCATTCATTCAGTGTATTATCTTAATCCACGTATTTGCGGGGAAGGGTAGAATTCTCTGGGCCTAGCAAACCCCTGGTATAGAGAATTCCTGTGGCAATATTGCAGGACGCAGGGACCCAATATTTGCCCAACTGAAGCTCCGTTGTTATTCCAAAGGGTTATAATTAATGGCAGCGAGTTTCACCACAATGGCGACGAGAAAATTTGGAAATGTGGTTAGAGTTTTATATTGAACTGGAATCAGGGATATTTGTTTTTATTTCTGTCCACTGTTCCTTTTTATTGAAAGGAAAAGTTGTTTTGACTTTTGAGAAAAGTTTTAGTGTTTTCCGGACTTGGTGTAAAAGGTGAAGCAATACACAATTTTTCAGACGGAAGTCACGTGACCGTCTAGACCGGAAATTGAAAACCGATCAATGTTGTGTTTTGATTTGTGTATTGGCGAATGTAAACACAGGTCGGAACTGTGAAACAAGTGTGTGTTATGGTTTATTTGAGTGAATAAACAGTTGTTGACTCAATTTATTTGTGTTTTCAGATTTATTTATTTATTATTGAAATAAAGTTGAGTTGTTTCTTTAATATTTCTGATTAAATTGAGCAACATTATACTTGTTTACCATGGACAAATTTGGTACATATAAACCTAAAGTGAGGATAAACACTTGCAGCGGCAAGGAGTTACAGACACTCCCGGGTATAGGACCCCAAATTGCAAAGAGAATTATTGAGTTACGAGTGTCTGGTCTTTTTATTACCAGAGATAATTTACCATTTGTCCCATACTTGTCCCATACTTGAAAGTCATCCCAGAGTTGTTTGACTTAATTGATTTTAGTACAAATTCAGATGTCTTTGATCACTTAGATCCACTGAAAGGTACGATGACAACTGACAGCTGGCAGTCAGGTCCGGTTATGCAGCCGACTCAAGTTACACCAGCTACTGCCGCTGGTCAGGTTGTTGAACACGAGCAATATGTACATGAGGCTAAACCAGTTATAAGTACATAAAAACACACACAGGTACATGATATTACACCAGTGGTAAAACTTGTAGTGCATAAGAATACACAAGAGAATGTGAAGCAACAAGTTCCCATATCTAATTATGATTTGGATTTGTTTGCACAACAACAATTACAATTGGTAAATACATTGGAGCAAAATGTACAGACAGAACAACCAAAGTTACAAGGGGCTGTAGCGGACACAAATCAAAGAAAGTGAATGTGCCTACCCCTGTAACGCAGGGATCTACGGTACAGGCTATGAGTAACCACATAATTCACCTACCCCAGGGGCAGTGGGTGGGGTGCCACCAGGTTC
>MJUU01014909.1:113449-125767 GCA_002080025.1 Modiolus philippinarum | reverse complement strand
TCGGTTACCCAATAGGATCTAAATGAAAAGTCAAAATTAGCAAAGGACGGAGCTATGCACGAGATAATAAAATCGGTGTTCGGGTCAGCACCGATATACTGGCTTCTGGGATGACTAATACCAACGGAGACTAAGAATAACACAACAGAGGCATTGGCTCAGTTGTAATAAATTATAAAATTCCGAAGAAGTAATATGGTCATTTCTACACCCTATGTTTCTTCATTGCAGATAAAATCAAAACATTTTGAACACCATAAACCGAATTCAAGCTCTCTCCTTTTTTCAGGAGCGATTGTATGAATGAAACATAACGACTGCATTATTCTGGTTGGCCAGTACTTTAATATTACATATAGTCTCTAACATTTTTTTCCAGTTTATTTCGTATATTTCTC
This sequence comes from Modiolus philippinarum, assembly GCA_002080025.1. Lineage (NCBI taxonomy): Eukaryota > Metazoa > Mollusca > Bivalvia > Mytilida > Modiolidae > Modiolus > Modiolus philippinarum. Next base: position 125,369 of record MJUU01014909.1, on the reverse strand, counting down.
ACATCAAGGTAGTCAAATTTTCACATCTTAAAGTTCGAGGTTTATCAGAGAACTTTAAAATGTGAAAATTTAACTATCGAGATGTGAGAAATTGTCGTAATAAACCGGAAAACAATGTTAGAGATAGTTTCTCTAATTTCTACTCCCGCCGTGCGCGGTCCCGGCTTATGAATAGGCCCGCAGCATCCTCTGAGCTTGGAGTATGAGTCTTCCTAACAGAGGACCCCGAGGAAACCCCGGGATATAGAAATAGGACCTAGTATCTCCGGCTTGCGGGGTGTGACCCCTTCTTAACGGAGGCTGACCCCGAGGAACCCGGGATATAGAAATAGGACCCATCCCGTGGTTGTGCGGGATTAATAAATACACAACCCATCTTTCGGATGGGATGTAAACTCAGGTCCACGTGTTGGAAGAAGTGCCACGCTTCCTGCACGTTAAAGAACCCTTGTAGCAAGCTCTTTTTGGGGTGGTCCGGAGGTGATCGGCTACAAGGCTAAATTCCCCGCCCTTGACGATTTCACCCTACTTTTCCAGTGGCAGTCAAAATTTCCCGTCCCATGGCCCTTTCCATACCCCAAAGTGATTATTTATTAACAAACTTGTTCTCGTCTTGATATAGCTGAAATATTGCTGAGTAGACGATATTCAATCAATCAATCAATCAATCAATCTAATTTCTACTCAATTCATTTGAAGTGAAGCGATCTCCGTAGTCTCCAGTCTCAAGTATTGCGCCATTTTGTTGCTATCATCGTTGCTATGTATATCATTGCGCCATTCATTGAAAGGGGTGTTGAATATAATAGTTTTTATAAAAATATCATATTATCAATAAATTGAGTTATCTTAGTCATAAAAATGCAAAAACCCTTTCGCTAGACAATGATGTAGGTGTTAATTTCATCAACATCCGGTTGCACTATTTCTAGAAACTGACACGAGACATTTACATGATTGACCAAGCGCCAACTGAGATCAAATAATACCCATGTTGATTATTATTTCGATAACCCATAGTCAGGAGGTGTTTATATATAAAGTAAGTGAGAGCCGAACCGTCAGTCAAAGAACGAACAATCCATGGACAAAAAAACAAGGACATCGCTTGAGAACGGGACAAAAAAGAAAAAAATGAAGACACACATACAGATGAACAACACGGGTATGCTAGAAATTAGAGAAAGCCCTTTACATAAACAGCGATCTCAACACACATTATACTGAATCATTGAATACCATCGTCATAATGTGGATAAACAATCGCACTTTAGCGCAGTAGACCATCACACCTTAGCGTGGACCATCGCATTTTAGCGTGTTCACCATATTACTTTAGCGTACACCATCTCACTTTAGCTTGTCCATCGTACATTTGTACCATCGCATTTTAGAGTCTTGCACATACAATAAATTATTCTTGAGATCACCAAGCGCATGTTGAGGCCTAAAAGCGCAAGTTAAGCGTGTATATTCCTTCTGTTCTTGAAAATTTTATATATTGAACTATTTAGAATACAAAAATACTGAGGTTGCATTTAAATTTAAATTTAAAAATCATTCAAAATTTGTGAGCCCAGTAACATGATCCGTTCAACAGTGGACGAGGGTTTTCTTTTTTTATATTGTCGATCAACTTTTACAAGGGCAGTGCAGGAGACACACGTTTTCTATGGAAGACTCACAATTTATATACATGAGTGACTGGGCTTAAAGCTTTTGTAAGAATCAAAATCTCGTGTACCTTTTTTCCTGTAGATGCATCATGCATGGAAACGAAGCCACTTTGACCTATATTTTATGTACGAGTAACTAAGGTTGAAGTTTGGTATGAGTCCAGAGATCAGATACTACAACACTTGGAGAAATAATACTTTTTCAGCAGATGCTCCTTCAATGGTTGGAAAGTTACAGATGAAAAAAGATCACCTTGACCAACAATTCACACATGAGTGACTCGGGTTAAAGTTTTAATTATAGTCAAAATATCAGATACTACTACTATAGATAATAATAATTTTATCAGTAGATGCATCTGAAAGAGGTATAGGGCTGCTCATAAATGTTATGTAACTTTGGCCTACATTTCATGCATAATGACGCAGATTAAAGTTTATGTACTTGTACAGATAACAGTACTACATTACTTTTAAAGACATAATGTTCTCACTGGAAAGATATAGATCAAGTTCCAATTTTCAGGGGTAAAAGTTTCTTTTCTCTGTTGTCGGAAAATGCGTCTTTGATAGTCATGACGCTCCTGATTCATATTAGAATCATATCAGGTCATCTTTACCTACATTTCTTGCATGAGTGGCTCAGATTAAAGTTTGTAACTACCAAGATCTTGAATAGTACAGTTAAAACATACAAACAAAAAGGGCAAAACAATAAATTGTCTTAAAATTGTATATCAGACACTGTGAAAACTTTCCAAATGGTGTAGCATGCCTTTGAACTACATAAACCAACGACATATTCGAAATGGAAATCAAGCTTGTTGTTCTCAACCTGTGCTTTTAGGCCCAAAACATGCACGTGGTGATCTCAACAATAATCTATTTTATGTTGTGTAGCTTTAACCATAACATAATATAGAAATGCATGTGAAAGCAAATCTATCTATCCACTCTTGATGAGGGAAATCGATGTAGGTAGCGTATAATCGTGATGTAGGCCAGTGGTTTCTGACCGGGTGCAAAGAAAATCCTGAAAATCGAACGATTCAACCGAAAGAAACAACAATGCACTTCCCGGCAAGTTTTTGTGTGTGTAGCACAAAATAATTCCTTTACAAAACGAATAAGATTGTCCGATTTTAAGTTTCGATGTCTGGAAAACAATAAAAAATAATTTATCAACACTAAGTATGTATCCTCTCTGCTTCGTTAACTTGTTACGTTCTCTACCGAAATTGCTTGTAAACTTTTTTCTGTGCTCAACATTTTGTTAAGAACATCAAGATGACCCGGCGTGATTTTGCATATAGGATGGTCCACAGAATTTGACAGATTTTTCGCTCTGCGTTCTCAAAGGTTGTAGTATTGCACCCTACCTTTTGCTCCTGTTGCTGAGATACTAGCTACCTCAATCAGAAAGTCGGCAGATATAAAAGATTTGAAACCTAAAAGAAAAAAATGCAAATGTGCAGATGATACACACATATTTTTAGACAGAAGTGAAAACTCAAATAGAAACACAGTAAGATTGTTGGTCAAATTTTGAAAAATCAGTGGTTTAAAAGTAAGCTATAATAAATCCGATCAAGCACTACTTGTAGACTTTCGAATGGAATTGTTTGCCCATGAATTAAAGTTTCGGGAATTACTCCACCAAGTATTGAAAAAATGAACACTTTATAATTCTAAATTCTTTAGAAAAGAATCAAGGAGTTGAAAATATTGTTATATCTAAGAATTTGACTCTAATTGGAAAAGTTGCTTTAGTTGTTTCTTTTTATACTCAGCCAAAGAGGCTCATACTTTTTAGAAACTGATATAGTCATTTTCAACATTCTATGAGATTATAAACCACCTAAACTTCCACGCACTGTGATTCAACAAAGCTTAGTACAAAGGGGGTAAATGTGCTAGATATAAATACAATAAATCATATTTTATTGGCTACGAAAATTGTTAAATTGTTCAAATGAGAGTGTTTTGAAAAGCTAAATACAACTAAAATTTCCAATATTAGTTGATGACTTGATATCGAGTATAATGCAAAACCATAAGATATTGAAAATTTTAACAAACTTTGGAGAGATTTATTGAAATGTTTTTTTCAGTAAAAATCTAAGAAAATGGAACATTTGCAAGGCGATGGTATCATAGTTTAATCCCTTGCTAAAATTCGGAAGAAAGGCATTATCTCTTGCATAGCTCTGTCCTTAGCTGATTTCGGCTTTCATATTGGTAATTTTTTCTCTACTGAATCCTACACATATTTTGGTGTATAAATTTCCAAGGTTTTTGATTTGATCTGTACTGCAGACACATACATTATCGAAATGGCCATATTTAGAAACTGAATTCATAGTAACTTAATGTATTTATTATCTATTAAGAATTTTTTTATAACACTGTACAATGTACTTAAGTGAGCTTGTTGAGAATGTTATAAGTAACACATCAAAAATTATTTTCGATTACAAATTACTTGATTTCCAATTTAAATAACTCCTTGGAATACTTTCTTTTTTTTTGTTTAAATTGTTTTAAAAGATTTCAGTGCATGCAACCGTTGTAAAGTAGTTCAATGTTAAATTCTACATAGTGTTTGGAAATGTCTAAAACTCCAAGAATCATTTCTGGAATCAATGGGCGAGATGTAAAGATGAAAGATTTGAAATATCCGTTCAACTTAAAATAGAGAAAACAGTGCTGATAACGGGTACAAATAAATTCGCATCCGCGATCATAGACTTTCTGCTGCTATCTACGAACCGTTTGTCAAACGTACGATCTTTCTTCTTAATTTCATCCAATTTGGAGACCTTTAAATTTTCCCGATTTGTTTTCGTTTCCATTGAAAAATTTATAATAAATGACCCTTTATCACTATTTCAAGTTTTAAGATCGGTAGTATCATGGCTGAGAACGAGGGCGGACAAAGTTGTGAGAGACAAGGAAAGAACAAGAATAAGCACTGGAGCAAAATCTATAAGTCTCTACACTTTTGTAAAAAAATTATTTTCATCATAAGGAGTTATAAAATTAAAGAAAAATATAGGGAAAGAAGAAAAATATACAGGATACAGAGGCAAGGAGAGATACTGGAAAACGGGAGAAATTGACACAGGCAGGATATTCAGCCTTCTATACAACCTCTAGTGAGTCTGCTTTTGTACAAGAAATAGAGAAGGAGTCTTTTACATACTCTAGATTATGAGCAAAGCTCCTTTTAGAAGGCATCATGGTAACTTTAAGATGAAGAACGTCCATCAAGGCATTGTTCCATTGCTTAGTTCTACAATGTTTTTGTAAGAAACATTTTTAATGTGCATTTATTCCATATTCTTTGATTGTTTATTTATACTTCATGGAGCGTGGCTTTCCTCAACAAAGTTTGTCTCATGTAGTTCACGGTCAGTTACTCTGTAAAATGACCTTACCTCCTCGCATAGACACGAAATTCCATCTATCCACAACCTGGGAACGCACCCGGCAGCTGATTTCGGTGCCGGGTTCTTTATGTTACAAATTCCTCATTAATTGCAAAAATCTCCCATACAGGTTATCACTGTGAACATCCGCACACAGGATATAGGTACCAGGACTGGTTTTCTTTATATTTCAATGACGGTTACCATAAGTGTACGTGGATCGAGTTTATAGCTACATTGGTACTACTGTACACTTTTGGTAAATTTCACTAAAATTTAACCAATGGCTCGACCCTACTGGAACCTTTATCCTGTGTACGGATGATACATGGTGGTTATGCATCGAAAAACCTTCAACATTATAGTACACTATGTTGTTCTATTCTATGTCATCATCATGAATGCTTAAATTAATAATGAATATGTTTGTGTAAAATCGTGATCATTCCAGCAATTGCACAAAATTGCTTGTAATATACCATTTAATTTATGAGTCTTATATATATGTGAAAACACCAATTTCTTCCCGATTATGATCATTCGTGTGAAACAAATTATCACGTAGTACTACACAAACCGCAGGCTTGACTGTTATATCAGTACAGATTGAGCACCACTTTTTCATAAATTAGTAATTAACAATGTCAGAAATGATCCTTCAATCATCAGTTTTTGTTCTAATTAAACATCCAGTTAATTACTTAATCATATATTAATTATCGATACTAACTGTTAAAAAAGACTGTATTTAAATTTTAGCTTCTGCATGATTTATTGATTTTGCTACATTAATTGATTAATTTGAAGCAATGTGTTATTGATACCATACTTTTAATAAATTAAATATAATTGATTATGAACTCTAAGAATTAAAAAGCAAAACATCAATTCAGTTGACTCAAGAATTCCAAAATCTACATAACAATTCAGAAAATAAATTCACATGTGCAGAAAATAAATTCACAGTAACTTCGGTATTTAGTTATTTTCAGCTGACTTATAAATGAATTAATACGCATAGAAATATTAAAAAAATAACAAAAAGAATAATCTTTTTAAAAGTCTTGAAGATAGTGAACTAATATCGCTCAAATTGTAATTCTGCTGTGCAGGAAATCTTCCAATAAGCAACGACATTTTTGATATTGATATTAGATTGTAGTTTAGGGTGGTACGGGGGTATAAAACTGCGCGTTGGCGAATGATTTTTGATGTCTTATCCAAATATGACATTTTTATTGTATAATCATGCAGAATGTTACAGCTTTTCAGCAAACTCCTAATCTTTTAAGGGGAGATAATTTGTATAAAAATAAAAGGGAAAAAAAACAGTTTTTGGCCATTTATTCAAAAATTATTTCGGTGACCCCATTTTGTTTTCATGCAAATCGAAGGAGAGTATATTAGCAAGTAATTCACCAAATTAAAGAAAAAATCTATTTGGTGTAACTAAAATAAATTAAAATTTTGTTAAAATTCAGTAATTTTCTTATCATTCCAACAAAAATAGATGATATTTAGAAGACAAATTAAAATTTTGTTAAAATTCAGTAATTTTCTTATCATTCCAACAAAAATAGATGATATTTAGAAGACAAATTTCACGCTGATATGGCCGTCAACCTCCAATTTTTATTTCATTTTTTTTGCCCCAATAACAGAGAGTAAGTCAGAAAATTTTATCTGACAATTTTTAGACCTCCGTACCACCTTAGGCAAAAAAGGATTTTAGTGTTTTTTGTACTTATATGCAATTTGGATGTTATACCGATCTTTATATATCAAGCATTCACACATGCCTTTATTTATAAAGGTGCGGAAAAATAGCAAAAAATATAGGATATTTGATATGAGATCTACAACTTATCAAGATCGACCAATACTGATATTTTAGTTCAATAAATATTTTTCAAAAAGTCAAAATAATCGATAAGATAGCTGATGCATTGTTGTTCAAAACAGAGTTGCTATTCTTTCATTTGTACCTTATAAAAAGGAATAATTAGTTACCAACAGTAAGAGAATACTCAACTTGAAAAATGTCAAAATGGTTGGTACATTTATTTTATTATGTGTTTTGTGTTGCTGATTTGACATACCCGGTTTCGACTCAATCCTGGATTGACTCTCTGATGGTGTGACGCGTGCTACAGGTTTAACAGGACATCTTACCCTTCCGGAGCACCTAATGTCACACTCGGTTTTTTCTCGGAGTTCACACTTTCAGCGATTTTAGTTTTTTGTGTTTTCTTATATATCATACTGTACAGCTTTAGTTTTGTCTTCGTTGGTGATGTTCGTGCTACTGGTTTGTCCTGGTTAATGTTTGAATACTTAAGAGACTTAAGACACTTTTCGAATTTTTACCTTGGTACTGTTTGAAGTTTAGAGTAGTAACACGTGCCTTTGATTTCTATTAATTTGTCTAAGGGTAAGAAAGTGGCAATTCCAATCAGCCTTAAATCAGAATTTTCAAAACAATATATACCTCACTGATCATGTGACGGGTCTCACTACAGGAGCAGGACAAGCTTAACCTTCCGGAGCACCTGCTGTTACTCCCAGTTTCATGGGAGTTCAAATTATGAGTGTCTTGTTTCTTAATGTCCTTTATTTTCGTGCATTGTTGCTGTCTCGAGTCTTTGTTTTGTCCTTGTTTTTCTCTGTTGCCGTTTTTGCCATGTCTTTGGACTTCGATTTTTGTAATCATCACTTCCCTTGTTCCTTCGAAATTCTAGTCGTTTTAAAAAAAATGACAGGTTGACATTATTTATGCCAATTTGTATAATAATAACAATATTTTACGAAAGGATATGGAGTAAATGAACATGAGACTATAACACATATCTTAACCCCAACTGCAATAACTTAATGAGCTGTATGGCCGTTTCGGAAATTTATTTCTCATCAGCAGCACTAGAATCCAAACAAAGGAAATCAATAATTTCAAAAAATGTTAAAATGCATAAAACCAAACGAAATCCGAATAATCAGTAATACCAAATATAACTAAGGACAAAACTACAATGATGGGAGTTAATCCTTCTGTTTTAGAATTTACATAAATTTAGATAATAGTAATTGAACAAAGTGTACACCTGAGATATTATCTCATGTACAAGTACACCATATCTACTGTAAGAAACATTTTACCACGGGGGTTGGTTTTACCAACTTCACACTGCATTAAAAGACAAACTCCTATATTAAATATTTTACGAAAGGATATGGACTAAATGAACATTAGACCATAACACAAATGTTAACTCCAACTGCAATAATGTTAATGAGCTGTATGGCTATTTCGAAATTTATTCCTCATCAGCAGCAGTAGAACCCAAACAAAGGAAATCCATTATTTCAAACAATGTTAAAATGCATAAAACCAAACGAAATCCGAATAATTGTAATATTAAATATAGCTATGGACAAAACTACGATGGTGGGAGTTAATCCTTCGGTTTTAAAATTTACATAAATCTAGATAATAGTACTTGAACAAATTGTACACATGAGATATAATAAAGACTTTGTGCAATTTCATAGACTAGACTAGTGTATGGGGGGAATAAAATAAAAGTTTTAAAAATTAACATTACCCTGTTTGATTGAGTGTTTCTATTTGACAAAGAGGGTATAAGGTGGATATCGTCAAATTTGAGCTGATTTTTCCTTGGATTGTTCGTTTTGGATTGGCGGTTCGGTTCTCACTTACTTTAGGAAGATTTTTTTTTTTAATTTTTTTTAAAAATTGACGTTTATAATTGACACCTTCAGAAAGTAGTTTTATACTTGAAAGTGGTAACGTTCTTCTCAGTGGCTAAGTGCAAATGTTTTTTGTTTTCTATAAATACAAACTATACTTTCTACAGTTGTTGAAACTGATAAAGAGACCCAGTGACATAATACAAAGCATATCCTATCACAACTGTTGAGGTTGAGTAAGAATATTAAAGTAAAAGAGACTATGAGTATTTCTACAAACAATTGTAAAAATTGGTTTTTCTTTATAAATGATTCATTGTCAGAAAGCGGAACTTTTTACATTTTTTCAAGAAATTATAGAGGTAATTTCTCCACTTATTTTCATGGCACTTTCAATTATATTCTGGTAGATTGGAAGAGGAACCTGGTAGGGAAACAAAAATTGGACATTTTTATTAATATTTTTGTAGAAAACTAAAACATTTAAACAAACCTGGTAAATATTTTTAGAAAACCTACCTTGAGAAAATAAAAGAAAATCCCAAATCTCAAGATAAATGGAATTATATACTTGGCTTAAGTATAGAAAATTGGGAAGAAATTTTCTCTTTACTCTTTTCTATAACTCGTAATACACTTCTGCAATTTTTTTAGTTTAGGCTACTGCATAGAATACTTCCAACAAATAAGTTTTTGTAAAAATGTAAATTAAAGGAATCAGGACTATGTACTTTTTGTTTTGAAAAACCAGAGACATTAGTACATTTATTTTTGGAATATTATCATTCAAAGAAGTTCTTGTTATCCAATTTTTACCTTTTTGAAAACATAATTTGATTGTCTCAAAGATAGGTAAAGGAATGGCTGCAAATTGGGAACAGAGTAACATTGTGCAAAATGTCCTTCTTATTTTAAAATATTATATTTTTATTAATGTAGATGCAAGATTTCTAGACCTTACACTGTAGCGAGAATAAAGATTTTTGAAACACTAAATGCATATCGAAAAATTTTCAAGAGTATACTTGATACCTTCACAAGGTAGTTTCATACGTTACCACTTGAATTTCTTCTTAGTGACTGAATGCAAATGTTTTTGTTCACTATAAATATTAACTTGAGTTTCTCCCGCACTCTCTCTTTTCTTGTGAAATATATATGTCTATTATTTTATCAGCTTTTTTGTAACTGTATATATGTTTATTATGTCATGTTTTGCTATATTTGATCTTAACGATTATTGTGATTTCGTTTTGTTTTATGCATTTTTAACATTTTTTTTTAATTATGGATTTCCTATGTTTGGGTTTTAGTGCTGCTGATGAGGAATTCAGTTCTAAAAATGGCCATAAAGCTCTTTAAATTTATTGTGGTTGGAATTAACATATGAGCTATGATCTCATGTTCATTTACTCCATATCCTTTCGCAAAATATTGTCTTCATTATTGTGTTTATTTACATGATTTTGTTATGTTCCAGTTGCAGAAATAAACTATTACAAAAACTTGTTGACACTTTTTTGCATAATAATTAATCCATGCATAGCTTTCTTAAAGCGTCATACTGAAGTAAAAATACTTTTCTATTAGAAATATGATATATTCTAAGTTAACTGTTCCGGATTAAAGTTACAACTGATTAAACTGTTGATGACATGCAGATTTTTATTATATGTTATATCAATATTTACAAAGAAATTAATCATATATCATAATGCATTGTCATGAGCCGATTACCTATCAGTTATATATAAATATACTAATAAGTAAATAGTCATGTCTGTTTGTCTAAAGGTTGTGATTAAACAAACATTCTAATTCTTTCTACAAGTAATAAATTTAGAGTACTTAATGTTTTTTTTTCGAAAAAATATTTTGAAATTATACTTAAACAAAAAGAAACATTTTCTTCTCTTAGTTTCAATACAATAAAAATAGCACAATTTACAATTTTGGCTCTCAGTTTAAATCCTTTGGGTTGTTTGTAATGTATCAGCTTTGAAAGGTCTCTTGATCTCTGGTTTTGATGTTATCCATACCGAAGAGAAATAAGTTGTCGGTAATTTGTAATTTACATATTATTATAGTACAGGTGTGTATGTTAAGTGCACAAAGAACCGTCAAGAAAAAAGATATTTCAAAGACAACGACAACATTGGAAACACAAAGATGCAAATACAACACAGAACAGGGAAACAAAAATACAGATTCATAACACAGACCAATATAAAAACCATGAGTAATACTATGTATACTGGTAGAGTAAGCATCTCCTGCCGTGCTGAACATGTCAAATCAGGTAGTAAAGTCAAATTAGGTAGGACTAAAACAATTTTAAGCTTTCAATAGGAAAGATCTGAAACAGATATTCAAAAGCATTCTACAAAATTACGAGGAAGACCGTAAAACTTGTACAGTGATGACGTCAAGTTACGGGAAACATACCCTCGTTTGAGATGCCTACACAACATATATTTCTGAGCAACCGGGATATATCAATGAAGTAACTGCATCGACCATGGGCTTTTTAGTAGATAACTAAATACCGAAGTAACTGTGAATTTAACTTTCTGCATGTGCGCATTTCGACAACTTATGTCTCTTCTGTGCAGATAAAATGTTTGGAAGATCAGAAACTCAAAGATGTATAAAAACTGATAGAGAACAAATAAACAAGATAATCTAAATGTAAAGCCAAAATCAGCTAAGGACGGAGCTTTGCATGAAGGAGATACTCCTTAGCTTTTAAGAAAATTTACAAAAAAATAGATATTATAAGGTTCCAAATATCATCGGCTTTCGGGTCAGTAGCGCATGATTTAACAAATACAAAGTCTACATACCGGCGCTGTTGCTACAAAGAAAAGGGAAGTTGACTTTTCGAAAAGTGCAGCATTTGCGTTTGCCACACAGCTTAGTTCGTAGTCTAGTTTTTTTGCCAATTTCAATGTGAAGGTCAAGGAATGAGACTTATGTTGAGGTGTTAATAGTATCCCTAATTCTGAGCTCTTATACATAGATCAGAAATATAGTCCTCACATTAGATATGTCTTTACATGACTTTAAGGTTAAAGGAGATAACTCTTTAAATCAGCAAGGTGTTTGCAACAG
>MJUU01014909.1:85148-112000 GCA_002080025.1 Modiolus philippinarum | reverse complement strand
AAAAACAAGCAAAGGAACAACGCTTTTATTGTTGTTCTTCATCTTGAAGTCACCATGAGGCCTTCAACAATGAGCTTTGCTCATACCTCATAGTAAGTTCAAGACGGCCCCTAGCACCGGTTTAAGCGGAATTCTTTGCTAATTGTCGAGCAACGCTACATCCATGTCTTTCTTGGTCATGGCTGCGGGATGTATGATTTTGTTGAAAATACCGGAAACGCTCGAAATTTGTTTTCTACAATTTTTCAACAATATTGTAAATACCATCTTCCATTACTATAATTACTACATTTGAAAAAACACCGATTAGAAGTAAAATCTTAGCTACAGCATCCTTTTCATACTTGCCATGCATTTTTGTAATAAGGGTTATTCGATGTTGAGTCAGAAATTCAATGGGAGTTTATATAAATAATATTTTACTGTAAAAATTAAGATTACCTAACTGAACCAATTAAAATTAAGATAACCTAACTGAATCAAGGAAACAGTTATCTAATAATGACCTAATTTTTGTGACAATTTATCGAAAAAAAGTTAAATATTTCAAAATGGATAAAACCAGAGGTAAGAGGGTAAGGCCTTTGAAAAGTCAGTCTCATCAATACGTTTGAAACATTAATATGTAAAAGAATTTAAATAACCCTTTTTTGAGAAGCTTAGACTATAAATATGAAAATGATTAAAACAAAATACAAGTGATTTTTAAGAGTTACGTCTCTTGAAGTTGAAATCTTCCTATGGTGTTTTAGCCTGTTCTGATAGATCATATATATTGTGCAACTGATATTAGTGATCACTTATTGGATCTCACGACAAATAAATGTGTTTGTAAGTAAAATCAAGTGCCCGTCTGGGATATTTGAATCTTATTGATTGTTCTCTTTGAATTTATGGTGTCTTTTTTTTGATTGATGATGGCTGTAATCATGTTATACTTTTATCCGAGTTTGAAAGGTACACGTTACCCTGATAACATTTAAATGAGGATTCTGTTAGAACAGACATATATTTAGTTCATATGATTATGGCGAGAAAGATAAATACAATGTATTGTGCAGACAGTTGTATATCTTTTTGTCTAGGTCAGATAAACAGGTATCTTTACCTTCTGAGTAAAAGTGCACTTTTAAATTACATATAGGTGAGTTCTCGCCGAACAGTTTAGGTAAGAAGAGTTCGCGTATAATTGGTTTAGTCCGGGCGGATAATGTTTAGCCAGGTTCAGAAAAATGTTTTTAACACATTTCTTTTTTTCATTCAGGTGTCTGGAGGGTACTGATATCCTATTATAGAAATTTTTCTTTTGTGTGTGTAAAACATTTTAGTTATATTGTTCAAAATATGAAATAAAATTGAGGGGTCACAGTTTATCTAGGCCCAAAATTTGAAAAAAAAAAACAATTTAAAGATTTTACATAGAAATGATAGGGAAAATGACTATATGAGGGAATAACTTCAAAAACCTTTAACAGATTTTGTTTAAACTTTGCATTTAACTTTAACTCATTTTAAAAGACACCGTTGAAATCAGAGAGAAAATTACTAATTGCAATATGTTTATTTTTCGAGTGATATCCATATGAAATTCTTTTATCAAATTATCTCCCATGCAAAGTTTCTGTGTTCAGTAAATCTACCAATAGATTTAAAGCACATGTGTTTTAGTTCACCATTTTGAAATGAATATGTTGCAAAAGGGGTACAAAAAAAAATTCAAATACTTTGGAACTTTCTTTAAATTTTAAATAATTATGTTGTTAAATTTCTAAATGTATGAAACGTAAATGAACAAGTTTAAGACAAAAATGACGGTTACACCTGAAATCAAAATTCTATTTCTGATGATAAACACCTAGATTTATCCAGGCACCAGCGTGTAAGTTGAGCTTAACTATATGTTATTTCCTTCAACAAAACTGTGTAGAAGAAGACAACCAACATGGTAGATGGTTAATTTTGGACATCGAAACATTAACACAAATGTTACTTCTCTTTTGCAATATGTATTCTTAAATATAAATTACAATAACGAGTATCTTGTTAAAATAATTTGTGACACAAAGGTTAACATTGATACTAATACTAAAACTATAACATTTGATATGCAAAATTATTAGGAATAGACATTGAGTTTTTTTGTTATCTTGATTGGGTTCAAAGCCCCTAGAATGGTTGATTATATGTTGGTGATCAATGTAAAATCTGAAAAGCTATAAAATGTTTGTGCACGATTATGGGATTACACTGCACGAAAAGAATACTGCAATAGGGTCTGTAAGTCTCGTTTCATTTGGAACTTCCGGTACCAAAACTTGTACCCGGAAGTTGCATTTCAAACAAAAGCATATGACGTTTAAAGCAAATAGTTTGAACGTCATAGTCCTGCAACGTCATATTTTGGCGGGAAACATGTTCAAATTGCATTTTTATCGTGATTTCTCGGTGTCACATGACGAGACTTACAGACCCTATTAATACAATATAACTTTTTTCTTAAGCATCCTGACGATTAGTCAAGGTTAGATTAGATAACTATCTGACATCATAATGCTTTGCTTTAGTGCAATTTCCTATAACGTGCATTTATTGTTTAATGATGCACACTTGACATAAAAGTTAAATACGTCAATTTTATTTCATGTGACTTTGTGCTGTACTGCTTTCAATTGAATTTCAATCAATATTCATGTATTGTTTCATGATGTACACATGACATAAAAGTTCAAGGAGTCGGTGACATCTTTTTGAACTTTATGCATTGATAAATTAAATCAAAATAGGACATTATCATTATTTCAATATCTGTTGCATAATATTTACCTGTCTGACCTGTAAATGTTATCAATTCTGTTTGCAATCGAAATGTTATCTGTACATGTGTAGCTTAAGGTTGTTGCCACTGTTGATTTCGTGCATTTGGTCAGATATGCTAACTCCACGGTCTTTTTCCATATAACAACAATAAAAATATTTTGCTCATAAAACCCCAATTTTCATGTCATATTCTAAAGGCATATATTTTTTAGGAACAGGGTCTCGTTCTATTTTGGAACTTCCGGGCACATAATTTGTACCCGTAAGTTACATTTCAAACAGAAAAGTCTGACCTTTCAAGCAAAGCATTAGGACGTCATAATCCCGCAGCATCACAGTTTGCCGGGAGATGTCTTCAAATATAAATTTTATCGATGAGTCACATGACGAAACTTTCATATCCTATTTTGGACAAAATTTTAAGAACTAACATTACTCTTTCATTTTATTTTCAAAACTTACAAATATCAATACAAGGCCCATAAAAAACCTAGAAATGCTTATTTCCGGCCAAATTTTTAAATGCTTGTATCTAAAATTAAAACACACGAACCTATTTGTTTCATTATCTATTATTGAAACGTGTTAAGAACCCAGAGCGGTAAAAAGGGATTCGTTACCAGAATAACCCCGGTTCCATTTTCTCAAATATATAAGCCATATTAGACAAAAAAATTCATCCCTAAGGTAGCGTCAAATTAACACAATGCACTTGAACTATGTACAGTGGAGATAACTTAAAATAAGCATTGTATTTTTGAATCAATAAAACACTAGCATTCTGTATTTACATAATAAGAGCACTCGACCCTTTTGTCTTCTATAAAAAATGAAAAGTCACAATGCACATTATTCAAATGACCCATAACATACTTCAAAAACAAATGACTATTTCAAGTAAGTGAGAACCGAACTGTCAGTCTAAAACGAAAAATCAAGGGTTATTGGCAACGTCGAAAAAACAAAGAAACAAAGACAAAACATAAGCACGGCACAGAAAAGAAAATGAAGACACACATAAAGACAAAAATGAAGAACACGGTCCCAATAAAAAAAAACCATGGGTGTGATCAGGTACACCGGTAGAGTATGCATCTCCTGCTTCTTATAAGACACCCGCCGTGTTGAATATGACAACTCCGATATCAAAGTCAAATACGGTAGAGGAAAAACAAACTTTAGTGGCAAAGAGAAAGATATGTTGTCATTTGGGAAACAGATATCCAATAGCGATTTACTAGATCGTGATATCTACCGTAAAACTTCTGTAGTAATGACCTCAAGTTATGGGCAACATACTCTTTTTGTAACCAGCCGAGCTCAATCAAGGTAGTCTATGTATCGACCACAGGCCCTTGAGTAGCGAATGAGTTCGGAGATGTAAACTCCACATGCTGCTGCGTTTTGGATGTTGCTACAAATAAAAGGGAAGTTGACTATTGGAGAAGTGGAGACATCGTTATTTCACTATATTTACAGTCCGTAGAATGGCTGTTTCAATAGTATAAAACACAATAAATGATCCCAATACATAGGCAAACGAATACCGAAACAAAAATACCAAAAGGATGTTGCACAATTCCTATAAGACACAAGAACGCACTAATGTAAGTTGCATAAATCAAGTTGCTAGGTCAAAGTACTCAGTTCAAATAGTCGACACTTATTTGAACAAAATAAGAAGCTACTTTAATGATCAGTACTTTAAGGTTTTAAAATATCATACCGTGGGGTGCAGACACAACCTCTCATAAAGTTAGCAGTCATAAAAGCTCCCCTAAGTTAACGTAGAACAGGTATTAAGTGTGCTCTAGAACTGCTCTAGAATCCTGACCGCTCTGACCAGTCATGGTCACAGCTTTAATCCTTACCGTTCTGGTCAGAGCATGATCTGACCTGTTCTAGCCATGACTGGTCTGACTTTTCTTAGCATTGACTTTAGAAACTTAAATAAATCCTCAGTCTTGAAAAAATATCAACAAAATACTCCAATCAAATAGCTCCCTGGGTCTAAGTTGTGAATCGGAATGTAGGGTACACAAATTATGAACTGATTTTCGATATTAATAACTACTTTTGAGTATCTTCGTCACATTATCAACCTTTCGTTTAGTTCTACTAATGCAGAACACATCTATGAAATTCTCATTATTTCAAGAAAAGGTGGGAACTTCCTTAATCTCCATTACAATAGTGTGCTACAATTCGTATGTGGTAACTATTTCGATACATGTTTATTCCTCTTTATAAGATCCTGTCAATTAGAAAAAATGAAAGTTGTAGCGTTCCCGCCAAAATATGACGTCTTAGGAATACCAGCCAAAACGTGACGTCTTAAAGTGACTCGCCAAAACATCAAAACATGAGTCTTAGAATTACCTGCCGAAACATGACGCCTTAGGATAACCTGTCAAAATATGACGTCTGCGGACTACCCGCCAAAACATGACGTCTTAGGATTACCGCCAACACTAGGCGTCTTAGGTTTACCCGCTAAAACATGATGTCTAAGGAATACCCGCCAAAGCATCATGTCTTAGAATTACCCGCGAAAACATAATGTCTAAGGAATACCCGCCAAAAAATGACATCTTAGGATTACTTGTCAAAACTTGACGTCTTAGGATTACCCGCCAAAATATGACGTCTTAGGATTACCTGCCAAATCATGACGTCTTAGGATTACCTGCCAAAACATGACGTCCAAGGATTACCCGCCAAAACATGACGTCTTAGGATTGCCGGCCAAAACATGATGTCTTAGGATTATTCGCTTAAGCATGACGTCTGAGGAATTTATATAGATTTTGGCTATGCCTGCAGCTCATCGGTACATTTTATGTTTCATTAAACAAGACTTTCAGGGTTATTTTGCAATCGAACTTTAATCACAGCTACTTGAAAGTTGTCTACTTCTGGTTAAAAATGAGTACATACGTGTTTGATAAATCAACAAAACATAGGCAGACATCAGCATTGGTTTGCTCATTTGCAAATTATAATTGTTGGATCAACTTTGGGTATTAGAATCCCATTGAACTGATAGGCAAAANNNNAAAAAAAAAAAAAAAAAAAAAAAAAAAAAAAAACACCCAGTATATGTACTCAACACTCGGCTGTTGATCAAATGCGGGGACATATTTTGACAGAACATTCAGTGATAAATCACCCATGTCCCATCACATCGACCTCACATATAATCTCGAGATTCTTCAGGCCTTTGAAAACTCGAAGCTAGAGACGTTTAACATTCCAATAGAAATATGTTGTAAAAATGGCTGAAAACGTCGATTCCACCCACGTCGTTGCCAAAGTTTACCCATAATGTTATTGCAAAAACAAGTTTTGGGGAGCAGAGATGAAAACTTTTAATCTCAAACAAAATGCCAGAACAAATCATAATCATGTTGAAAAATGGATAACAGGTAACACCTACAATGGCTGAAAATTATAATTACATGCAATAATTTGAAAGGGAACTACACAAGAAAAACACGTATAAGACGAGAGACAAACGTAGACAACGATAGGAACTCGGGACAGCAGGACTTGGAACAAGCACTAGCAAAAGCCAGCGATAGGGTTAAACCGGTTTTTGGGTACCCAAACCTCCCCTTTATATGTCCCGTTTCCCTATAAAAACATACGAATAAAATCCAATACAGGTAGACTACTAACTCCATGACCACAATCTTGAAAGGAGAGAAAAAGACAATACGTAATTTAGAAAGATGGGACAAGGGGTGCTCGCCGCTAAACTGCCGGCCAGCTCAAGGAGCCTTGTCTGCTGGTAAAACATTTTCGCACTACGGAAGAAAAATCAAACTCAAAACTTCCCGAAGGGTTTGGTCGAGAATTATCATAAATTTCAGTAGACATCGGCAGTATCAGTGAGAGGCCAGTATGTGTGCAAAATTTTCAGGTCACTAGGTCTCAAAGCTAATTTAACGAATGCAAGCAGAATATATTGCTGATATCCCCTATTACGTAAAGAATGTAAGTTACGTCCCAGCTTTTCTGGATTTTTAATCAATTTCTGACATTTAACAACATTTCCGTAAAACTTAGGACTAAAAATGGCCATAGTAATAAGCTGTTTACGAGTAATATTTTACGAAGGGATATGGAGTAAATGAACATGAGACCATAACACATGTTAACTCCAACTGCAACAATTTTAATGAGCTGTATGGCCACTTCGGAAACTTATTCCTCACCAGCAGCACCAGAACCCAACGCCATATTTAGATATAACATGTTAATATCTATTACAAAATTTCTTAAATGTATTCAACAACTTATGAAATCTCTAACCCTGTTGTAAAAGTTTTGCCGTGATAGTACGGTTACGTTTATTGAAATGGATAGATATCGGAACATATCAAGTTATAAAACTTTTCTGTGACAATTCACGACTGGCGTTTGGTTTTGACTATAACCCATGTTTTACAGAAATAAGGCAGCCATACGAGTTGTGAAGGAAGCCATCTTAGGTATTATAATGAATATTCATGAGAAAACTGACCTTCATTTCTTGACATGGGTTCCCTGTTATCCCGTTTTAGGTGTCCAAATTGATTCCTGTATTGCCTCTTCCTTTTGAATAATATATCTACTAAGTGTTCACTACCATTCCTTTAAATTTATCTTTGATGCCACAAAAATGGCAGATATCAACCTACACAATGTACCACAATAAAACGTTTTGGAGAGCTGCTCGCGGAGACTTGCTCTAGTGGTAGCTTGATGAACCCTGATATGAAATAAAAGTTAACTAATGAAAACGATGCATTTGCATAATCATGGATTAATCGGGCACTCTTAACCAAAGGTGCCTGATGAAATATGAAATTCTCCAGATAAGCTGAAAGGAAAGTTTTTTTTCTAAAATCTCTATATCTACAATAAAAGTTATGTTCCTCTTTCAGTTTTTGCATGAAGTAAAACAATTTCGAAATGGATAACTGTGACAGAGCTTTGTTCAAATACTTGAAATAGCAAGGTATGTTTTAGAAAAATAAAATTGTTCTTGTCTTCGTTTGGTGTTTTATAAGGCATCTGTCATCTGTTGGAAGCCAACAGGTGTGTTGGAAGCCAACAGGTGCAGATAAGGTGCAGATCTGCTAGACTTGTTTTTAAAGGGGACCCTCTAAGAACTATTGTTACTACGTTTGCCCTTATTTGGTCATGCAATTAAGTTCTTTGAATATGCTTTCATGGGGTCCAATTTACAGCTATAAACCAGGACAAATATTTTGAACAGGACTATCGACAGACCATCATGTGTTAGTATGTTATATATGAAAAGCAGTTTGAAGAGGAATGATCTCTGAGTACGTTTTTGTCATTGAATTCAATGTATCCACCTGATGGTATCTAAAATTGGAAGCAAACTTCACTGACGCAAATGTAAAGGGTGCTAACTGAGGAGCATTGTAAAAATTTTGGTTCCTCTTGAACTAACGGGAGATATCTAATGTTTAGCTTGAGTTTGTTATGCAATGGCTTGAGAAGTATTCCTAGAAACAACGGCAGTAGAATGCCGAAGGAACAAATAAAAGGAGTCAAATTACAAAAATTGAAGTCCAAAGACACGGCCAAAACGAGAACACAGAAAACAATGACGTTAGACAGATACAAATCACAGAAACAGAAATTACAACATTCAAAACAAAGACACTTACAGTGTGAACTCAAGTGAAACTGAGAGTGATATCTTTCTATGATTCATCAAGAATAGGAACCAGATACATAGACAGGGTGTAAATGAAATGAAGGAAAACCACATGACAATGCTTTCAAAAATAGGTTGTTAAAAACAAGCAATGGAACAACATTGTTCTTCATCTTGAAGTCAGCATGAGGCAAGAGTTCTGCTTATAACTCATAGCAAGATCAACAACGCCTTGTTAAACAATGCAATATCTATGTAGAAGCATGAATCGCCTGCCATATGCGCAATTGTATGTTGAGACACATGGGCCAGTATGGAAGTTGAGATGAGACAATTTTATATTAGATCTAGTTAATCATTAACAAACAACAAAATATCGAAATTGCTGCTACTTTTGATTTTGCATCAATGCAGATGACGATATATGGAAAGCTTCAGATTTTTTTAAATGACGAAAACTACTCTATCTATTTTATTTCTTAAATTCTTGAAATAGACATTTTCTCATATAGGAGTCTAACATCTCGTAACAGTTGAATATTTCATTGTATTCCGATGCGATATTTGAAATAAAAATTTTTAAATCTTCATTCATAAGTTGTAAAAAAGAAAAATTCACTGAAAACAAAAAAAAAGGTATATCTTTTTTATAAAAATCAATTTTGATTGTGATCCATTCATATTAAGTGCAAAAATATCATGTATAGAATACTCGTTTTTTTATTAGTTCTCATATTTCCAAATTGCAATTTGTATGCACATTTGATGACAATGACACAGACATGATTTTTTTCAATGCTATCAATATGTTATACGCATTTAAAATTGAAAAATAACTGGACATGGAACGATTAGACAATATTTTTAAAACCACAAATATATAAATGCTCAGATATGCATTTATTTTACACAAAGGAAGATTCTACCTACACTGTTCCAAAAATTAATTAAAATGATAAGAATCAGAATTGTGCAATCTTCTGTTTACAGATGAAGCTAAACGATAGTTCAGAATCTATAGGCATAACACAACTAAAGTTAACTAAATAAAAGTTGTATTGGGTTTTTTATAAGGTCAGTATCATCATTTTAAGTTTCATATAGATAATTATGAATATCGTAAAAATTAAATTAATGAGAGTAAGATAACAGGAAACACCTACAATGGCCGAACATTACAATCACATGTCACAATCAACCAGGGAACTGCACAAGAAAAACAACAAAATGACAAAAGACAAACATAGATAACGATAGGATCTCGGGATAGCCGGACTTGGTACCGGCACTGGCAACAGCCAGCTGTAGGGTTAAACCGGTTTATGGGTACGAAAACCACGAAAGCGCTGATAAATGTATGTCGGCTACATTTCATAGTCAATCTACAGGGATCTGCGGATTATATGACAAATTATGACCGGTGTGGCAATTCTTGTCCTGAAATCGCCTTTTGATTAAAGGATGTCTCTGTTCATTGTTCAAATCATACAAAAAACACACTCAAAGATTGATCATTGCAAATTAATTGAATGCATATGAAACTCTGATCCTCTTTTAGGCTTTCATCAAGAAAAATATTTTTATTACGCTTAGCAACGATAGGAGTTGTTCTGGACATTCAGTCCATGATTGAATTAATTCGCGTATACAGTATACAGAGTGCGTGTACTCTCGTTACTTAAAAAAAATAAACGTAATTCTGTGGGATTTTACATTTTAATTTCTACTAAGTTATAGCCTTAAAAACCGGAATTTTAATTAATAAATACATATTACATCTTTGCATCATAGAATTAAGGTCGACGATTATGAGAGCTTTATTTGCAAGGCTTAAATACCTAACAACAATAAAACGATGAGGCAGTAAAAGTTTTTTATTTAAAAATTAGCGATTTCTTTTTTTTAGAACAAGGATACTTTCTGATTAAAATATATGTAACCTTTCATTCTTTATTCCCTTGAAATCAGTTGTCTCCCGCCGCAACGCGACGGAGGGAAATAGTAATGGTCAGCGTCCGTGTGTCACGTTTTTTGTGGGCGCAACTCCTTAGAAACAGCTTGTCAGATTTCATTCAAATTTTACATGATTGTTAGTCACTATTAGTACCAGATCATATCGCATCGCCATTTTGTTTCGTCAAATTTTGTGGGAGTTATGGGACTTTGATCATTTCCACATTGTTATACAATGGCAAATCTTGTTGACGCAACTCCTCAGTTACATGTACCAAAGCTTTTCAAAAATTTACCATGATACTGTCTGAGGGTTAGAGAAGTAACATGTACCATGGATTTCAATTGGTTTTGTCTAAGGGTAAGAAAATGGCATTAACCAATCCGCAACCAAACAGATCTTTCAAAAAATATATGCCTCACTGATAGTGTGACGGGTGTCGTTAGGGGGCAGGACATGCTTACCCTTCCGGAGCACCTGATGTCACTCCCGGTTTTCATGGGATTTCACACTATGAGTGCCTTAGTTCTTAATNATTTCCGTGCATTGTAGCTGTCTCACGTCCTTGTTTTGTCTTTGTTTTTATCTGTTACCGTTTTTGCCATGTCTTTGGACTTCAATTTTTGTAGTCATCGCTTCCCTTATTCCTTCGGTGTTCTACTGCCGTTGTCTCAGAAACCGCTGATCAGAAATTATTCTTATTTTACAAGATTGTTTGTAACCGTTAGTACTAGATCATACCATATCGACATTTCGATTCATCAAATTTTGTGGGAGTTATGGGACTTTGATAATTTCCACATTGTTATACATTGTACGATGGCAAATCTTGTGGACGCAACTCCTCAGAAACTGCTAGTCTGAATTCATTCTAATTTTACAGGATTGTTAGTCGCCATTGGTACTAGATCATATCGCATCGCCATTTTGATTTTGAAATATTGTAGGGGTTATTGGACATTACCAATTTAATAATGTTAACAATAACAGATCTTGTGGACGCAACTCCTCAAAAACCGATTTTGCTTCAAATTTTCAAGGATTATTAATCCCCATATGTACTAGATCATAGAAATTTATTGTCCCTCGCCGCAACACGACGGAGGGACAAAGTAATGGTCTGCGTCCGTGCGTCCTTGTGTCCGTGCGTCACGTTTTTTGTGGGCGCAACTCCTCTTACACCACTTAACAGATTTTGATGAAATTTTGTGTGATTGTAGTTGATCATATCATTACGCCATTTTGATTTGACAAATTTAACAGGAGTTTTTGGACTTCATCGACTTAATGCATGCTTCAGATTAGGAACAATTTGTGGGCACAACTCCTCAGAAACCACTGAACGGATTATGCTGAAATTTTGTTCAGGAAGCTAAAATGTTTCTTAAAGCAGAATCTAGCGCGATAAATCAACCCGCTGATTATAAGCTCACAATAAAAAAGTGTGCATTCAGATTAATAATGAATTTGATTGGTTGAAGTATTATGCAATCAATATTCAAAATTTAAGCAATAAAAAGTGTATATTTCAAATATAAAAAAAATGAAATGGAAAATCACTTGGTAAAATTTGCGAAAACATGTAACTGGTATATGCAAAAGGACCACAGATTATTGCTAAACTGAACCACCATAGCGTGTTTGCGAAGGAAAACTTAAGTCGAAAATTTATATGAATTAGATGTGCCTATTAAATATTTTAAAGAGATACACCCGGTGATACATGTTTATCATCATACGGCAGATTGGTATGTGACATGTTATATCGAATTTTGAAGGACTGATTTATATTAGTGGCACCTTTGTCAGACAATATATAGACCATGTTGATATTCATTGGTTGATATTTAACTTTCAGTTGATTGAACAGGTTCAAGGGGTTAACAGTTGGTTTTTTATTATTATCAATACTTAGCTTTCCATACCTACACTAATCCCCCTTTATTAATGCGAATTCTAATATTTTGTTTCTAGTGACGAAGATGACGTAGCTACAAAGATTTTAACACGTAGCGATATTTATAGTTTTCATAACGACAAAGCATTGTTTATTAATGGATATCAACTAGAGTTTATGTAATTTTATAATATAATAAATATATTTTGGCGAGATTTTTAGTATTGAAATTACATAACGAGAGTTGATATCCGGCGATATACAATCCTTTCGAGTTGTTAAAACTACTCATAAGGCAGAATCAGGGGTATTTTATTCATGAGATAAAATCACGTGACCACGCCCCTTTTTGGTGAATTACTTCCCTTTATTAAAGTTTAACTTCGAAAGTACATTTCAGTTTTCGGAAATATTTTCATACTACCCCCGTCTTTTTCCTTAAAGTACTGTTTTAATGTTATCTTCCAGTACGGTAATGAAAAGTTTTTGTTGTGGGAATTTTAAAACATAGAACTTGTGGTTAAAATCAGTCTGTAGATGGATTCCCCGTCACTGGAAAGCTGGGAATTGCGCATTTTCAAATTAATTTGGCCGCGAATTCTCATAAGTAAGTTTAAAAAGGACAACTGTTTATGAATCAATGTGAGTTATATTTCACCACCATATGCAGACAAATGTGCTACATATTTATCTTTGATATATATGAAAAAGAAAGGAAATGGTGTAAATGTCAAGGAGACAACATCCCATATCCAGGTTAAAACGACCAAAAACAAAACATCTAGGGTCACCATATGGTCTTCAACACAGTGAGGAACCTCACACTATATAGTAAGCCCTAAATGGCCCCGAAAAGGTAAAAAAGTTAATAAATCAATGGAAACAAACCACATCCAATAACCCATATATCAAGAAACTAAAATTTTATAAGAAGACAAGGACAAGCCAATGACCAATATATTCCTGACTTGGGACAGGCGCAAAAATTGCGCAGGGGTTTAACTCGTTTCCTTGGATCCAAACCCTCCCCCTATGCGTGGTGAATGGTGAATGGCTAAAATAAATACACAAAACGACACACAGTAAAAATCAAACTAGAAAAAAAGTCCAACTTATCAAGACGAGTACCCTTACAATGAAGTACATAAAACATGAAGACAATACACACTAGTACTGTCCGGACAAATGCTCGCAGTTACTGACAGCTAGCTAAGGACATAATTTCCGTTGACTATGATATCAAGCCTTCTTACATATGAAATTTCAGTTGAAATACTTCTAAATAGATTTGGTATAACAACATCATCAATTATGAAAGAAAAACATGATATTGTGCAATGCATAATACTGCCAATATGAAAAATTGTTTAAATTTAGTTATGGTGTAAAGCATTTAGGAGATGATCAATATTTTTGCCAACAAATCCAGAAGTAAAGATTTAACAACAATGCTTTTTGTTGAAGTGTATTATTAGGCGATTTTTCAAAAATTCAATATCCCCCTGTGCATTTCAATTAAACATGGCCGACATGCAAGAGTTACAAGATGGCCGCTATGCAAAATAGTAAAGTACCCATGATTCTGCCATATGTTTCCTTATGATTTTCATAAATAAATGCGGCTAATTTTTAGTGCCGAACTGATGTTTTCAAAATAACAACACCGTTGCTACATAACGTTAATCAAGGGCAACGAGATATCACACTGGTCCAATAAAAATGCGAAAAAGTAATGGCACATCACGCGTGATGTGTTATTACTTGGCGCTCGACCAATGAAAACCAGTAAAAGGGATTCAACAAGTTCATATCTAACCCCAGCTTCAAAGTCTCTTTATGTACCACAAATAACTACTCGTGTAAGGAGTAGATAATAAGCGCGCATCATAAGAGAATAAGATATTAAACATATCGAACATATTTTTATTTTAAGATATTTGCAGGTCTTGATTTATCAGTCACCATTCATTTTTTCCTGTTAACATGCATTGAAAATTAGGCCAAATTCAGTATTTTTAGCAATACACGCGTATTTACAAAGAATATGAGGAATCCTGAAAACATGCTAATTGTTTAGCTTAGATATTAAATAAATATCAGGTTTTTTTTAATTCTTTGATATTATGAGAAATACACATCAAGATGTAGACAGAAATAAAAGCCCCGTATTTGATTAACTGGAGTTTTCTATGTATCATGTGCATTTTTGTCACATGTACATTCACTCCATATTCTTTCATTTTTTTCTATTCAGCTATCTGTTGAGCCGAAAATCTATATGTCACGGTTTGATTATAAGAGATAATCCATTTCATTTACGAACTAGACAATATTTACAGAAAAGGGAGGTCATGCATTCGCGTTAAATTGATGATATAAATATGCAAGTTTATGATGACGTCACAATGAAAAACACTGGGGAAAGAACATTCAGCGTAAAAATCAAGTCAATTCCGTATCCAATATCTTACGAAAGTATATGGAGTAAATGAACATGAGACCATAACACATATGTTAACTCCAACTGCAATGATTTTAATGAGCTGTATGGCCATTTCCCCCAACTCGATTTTCGATATGTGCCAATTAAATGCGCAGTGTATTAGTGTCGATCTACCTTAAAAATGGAAAGATTTTCATTTATGTAAATATTAAAACGTGTTCTTTGTTGACAACAATGAATGTTGGTTCCTAATAACAATAAACATTAAAGAGTTTGATTGTGAATTATTTCGTTTTCATGCAAGACATATCAAGAAATGAAGGTCGGTGCTGTAATAAATAATGAATGAAAGGATATGGAGTAAATGCACATGAAACAAAGTCTCTACAAATACATGGTTAAAACAAGCAAAGGAACAATGCTCTGATTGTTGTTGAATTTTCATTTGAATATTCAAGATGGCGTCCTTAATAAAGCTGAAATCGTCAAGCTACCTTTATAGATTATTTTTACTAATTCCCTTTTTAAACATACGACATTTTTGCATGACGTGTTTAATGTGAAAACAAAACCCCAGTCGTGAATTTCATATGACTTGATACGTTTTGAAATCAATGAATTTTGAACTTCTGTGGGAACTGTGAGTTTAAAATCTACATATACAAGGTTTGTTGTGACAGTTTCGTTGAGATTAGAAGTTTAAATTTCTGCCTCCGCAACTTGTTTTTGTAATGACTTAGTTAGAATCGGGAGCAATCGACATTTTCAGCCAGTTTTCAAAAGATTTATGATAAAATATTAAAGGCTTTCCGATTCAAATTTTCAAAGTGCGTAGGAACCTCGAGATTAATTCGAGATCGATCCGATAGGACTTAGAGGATTTATTATTGAATGTTCTGTCAAAAAATGTCCTCACATTTGATCTACAACCAAGTATTAATCAAATATAGCTATTTTACGTCATTTTGTCTTTTTGTTCAATGGGATTCTGATTCCGAATTTGATCCACCAATTATAATATGCAAATGAGACAACCGATGCTGATTCCTGGCCATGACAAAACTCAAATATTTCTAGCAGAAAAAACCGTCAGGAAAAATTTGTGACTTCTAAAAAATAATAAGAATTGTGCATAATTTAAGCAAAAGAGTTTGTTAAAGGGCGTATCTGGTAAAAACCCAATTTGCCTCTGCCATCTGAATGCCTTATGATAATAAAAGATTTTTAGGACGGAGTCGGCAAAATGTTTTTGTCGAAACATAATATCCATTTCCGGAAATTTGCAGGTCGATACACAGCTCTTACATAAAACTGAATTAACAAAAATGCCAGTTACTAGTACCTCAAAACCAAATGCCTGTCACCTAAATTGTGGAAAAAAGACCTATAAACTTGATTTCAATTCAGATATTATACCTTAGATCAAGTTCTGTCCATTCTACATATAAATCTCAATTAAGTCCCTTTCCTACTCTAATTAAGGGAATTTAATATCATAAAGAACCTTGTTCAAAATACGCGTTTGACGCTTTCATGGGCTATCATTGGAATGGTACCGATATCTGTGGATTTATCAATTGCTAGTATGTTTATATTTATTTGCACTGGAAATAATGCTTTAATCCGAGTAAAATTTTCATTTTACCTTTACTGCTGTTGTTGCATAATGAGAAGTAAATTTTGTAATGCCATTCACAAGTTTCATGAAATTGTCTCTCATTCGGGTGATTTTTAAAGAAAATACCTACGATTAATTTTATGGTGTGAATCTAATCACTGGAGTGCCCGAAGTACAAAAAGGCCAAGAAAACTCACCTGAAATGTTTAGTCTAGCAGGGCGAGACTCTCAAAAACGCAAAATTTGCCTTATTTTGTAACTGGCCAATCGCTGATTTCGACGACCTTTAACCCGAACCCGTGAGATTCAACGTGTGTGTTGGAAGTATTATCTGTTTACACTATACATGAACAGGGAGCCCAAAGCCTAATAGCCAAAAGTACCACGTGACTGGGGCCCTCAAGGTCATTTGTGACGTTTCCTATTATAAGTCTATGGAGACTTCTTTCATTATATACATGTTCCGTGACCTTTCTGACCTATAAGAAAAGTAAATATCTTGCATATACATTATCTCTTAGGCTTATGTAATATTAAGGCTGTATGTTTAGAAATGCGGCAACAGGACACGTTTAATCAAAGGGGAAATTCCCCGGTGTGAAAAATTCTGTCAATTTTTTAGTGGGAAAATGTGGTACCAAGCTTTCCGCTGCCATTACTCTGCACTTTGCCTTTAGAACTTTCCGATTTTTTTTTCATTTTGTTAACAATATTATTGCCTTTTAAGAGATAGATCTATTTTCCTGAACGGGAATTATCGTTTGGCCAGGAGTCTCTGTTTTGTAAAGTGCTGAATTTTGCGTGAAAACTTTGATGATATTGGGGAAAATTTCGAAAATTACCCTGAAAGCTCGGCACCACAAGGAAAGGCTGTAGCACCAAGGTCCAATATTTTTTTTATATCTGTGTTATATTGGACAGTGCCTTTCAAACTAGGACTTTTTTATTCCAAGTTTTAGTATCTTGGTAGCTGTGATACCCGTGGTCCTGAAATTTGCTTTTTTCGACACTTTTTGAGTGACCTTTTTTCACCATTGTTTTTCAAGTATACTAGTTGCACTGGCCATAAATTATCCTGCAAATTTAAATAGCCTAAACAATCCTCTCTCAGTATATAATATTTTAAAGCTACTATTAGTAGTTTTCTACGGAAATGCACCACAATTTGCCTTTGCCGGTAAAATTAAGCTAAAAATTGGACCTTCAAATTTCAAAATGAGTAAAGAGTACCTTTCTTTGTTACGTCAACATCTTGACTCAAAATCCGAGAGCAATAATTCTGGTGTCATTTAAAAGAGAAAGAATGGTGCTTTCTATTGATACCCTTCATTAGATTTCATATAATACTGGTAGCTGGCAATGTTGGATTTCCATTTTATGGAAATTCCCATAGTTTACATGTTGAATCGGACCAACTGAACCCCCTAGTAAGGGGTTCAAGTGATTTTTAAAGATAATACCTACGATTACTTTTATGGTGTGAATCTAATCACTGGAGTGCCCGAAGTAAAAAGCCAAGAAAACTCACTAACAATGTTTATTCTAGCAGGGCGAGACTCTCAAAAACGGAAAATTTGCCTTATTTTGTAACTGGTTGACCTCTGATTACGACGACCTATATCCCGAACCCGTGAAATTCCACGTGCGTGTTGGAAGTATTATCTGTTTACACTATACATGAACAGGGAGCCCAAAGTCTAATAGCCAAAAGTACCACGTTACTGGGGCCCTCAAGGTCATTTGTGACGTTTCCTATTATAAGTCTATGGAGACTTCTTTCATCATATACATGTTCCGTGACCTTTCGGACTTATTAAAAAAAGAAAATTCTGCCTAACATTTCTTGCAAGTACATGATCTCTTAGGCTTATGTTATATTAAGGCTGTATGTTTAGTTATGCGGCAACAGAACACGTTTAATCAAAGGGGAAATTCCCCGGTGTGAAAAATTCTGTCAAATTTTTAGTGGGAAAATGTGGTACCAAACTTTCAGCTGCCATTACTCTGCACTAAGTCTTTAGAACTTTCCGACTTTTTTTCATTTTGTTAACAATATTATTGCCTTTTAAGAGATAGATTTATTTTCCTGAACGGGAATTATCGTTTGGCCAGGAGTCTCTGTTTTGTAAAGTGCTGAATTTTGCGTGAACACTTTGATAATTTGGGGGAAAATTTCGAAAATTATCCTGAAAGCTCGGCACCACAAGGAAAGGCTGTAGCACCAAGGTCCAATATTTTTTTTATATCTGTGTTATATTGGACAGTGCCTTTCAAACTAGCACTTTTTATTCCAAGTTTTAGTATCTTGGTAGCTGTGGTCCTGAAATTTCCTTTTTTTCCACACTTTTTCGAGCGACTTTTTTTTTCAACATTGTTTTACAAGTATACTAGTTGCACTGGCCATAAATTATCATGCAAATTTAAATAGCCTAAACAGTCCTCTCTCAGTATATCATATCATAAAGCTACTATTAGTAGTTTTCTACGGAAATGCACCACAATTTGCCTTTACCGGTAAAATTAAGCTAAAAATTGGACCTTCAAATTTCAAAATGAGTAAAGAGTACCTTTCTTTGTTACGTCATAACTCTTGACTCAAACATCCGAGAGCAATAATTCTGGTGCCATTTAAAAGAGATAGAATTGTGCTTTCTATTGATACCCCACATTAGACTCCATATAATACTGGTAGCTGACAATGTTGGATTTCCCTTGTATGGAAATTCCCATAGTTTACACGTTAAATCGGACCAACTGAACCCCCTAGTAAGGGGTTCAAGTGATTTTTTAAAGAAAATACCTACGATTATTTTTATGGTGTGAATCTAATCATTGGAGTGCCCGAAGAAAAAAAAGCCAAGAAAACTCACCTACAATGTTTAGTCTAGCAGGGCGAGACTCTCAAAAACTGAAAATTTGCCTTATTTTGTAACTGGTCGACATCTGATTTCCACGACCTATATCCCGAACCCGTGAAATTCCACGTGCGTGTTGGAAGTATTATCTGTTTACACTATACATGAACAGGGTGCCCAAAGCCAAATAGTCAAAAAGTACCACGTGACTGGGGCCCTCAAGGTCATTTGTGACATTTCCTATTATAAGTCTATGGAGACTTCTTTCATCATATACATGTTCCGTGACCGTTCGGACCTATAAGAAAAGGAAATTCTGCCTAAAATATCTTGCATGTACATTATCTCTTAGTTTTATGTAATATTAAGGCTGTATGTTTAGTTATGCGGCAACAGGACACGTTTAATCAAAGGGGGAATTCCCCGGTGTGAAAAATTCTGTCAAATTTTTAGTGGGAAAATGTGGTACCAAGCTTTCAGCTGCCATTACTCTGCACTTTGTCTTTAAAACTTTCCGACTTTTTTTCATTTTGTTAACAATATTATTGCCTTTTAAGAGATAGATTTATTTTCCTGAACTGGAATTATTGTTTGGCCAGGAGTCTCTGTTTTGTAAAGTGCTGAATTTTGCGTGAAAACTTTGATGATTTGGGGGAAAATTTCGAAAATTACCCTGAAAACTCGGCACCACAAGGAAATGCTGTAGCACTAAGGTCCAATATTTTTTTTTATATCTGTGTTATATTGGACAGTGCCTTTCAAACTAGCACTTTTTTATTCCAAGTTTCAGTATCTTGGTAGCTGTGATACCCGTGGTCCTGAAATTTGCTTTCTTTCGACACTTTTTTGAGCGACTTTTTTTCAACATTGTTTTACAAGTATACTAGTTGCACTGGCCATAAATTATCATGCAAATTTAAATAGCCTATACAGTCCTCTCTCAGTATATAATATCTTAAAGCTACTATTAGTAGTTTTCTACGGAAATGCACCACAATTTGCCTTTGCCGGTAAAATTAAGCTGAAAATTGGACCTTCAAATTTCAAAATGAGTAGAGTACCTTTCTTTGTTACGTCATAACTCTTGACTCAAACATCCGAGAGCAATAATTCTGGTGCCATTTAAAAGAGAAAGATTTGTGCTTTCTATTGATACCCCACATTAGACTCCATATAATACTGGTAGCTGACAATGTTGGATTTCCATTGTATGGAAATTCCCATAGTTAACACGTAAAATCGGACCAACTGAACCCCCTAGTAAGGGGTTCAAGTGATTTTTAAAGAAAATACCTACGATTATTTTTATGGTGTGAATCTAATCACTGGAGTGCCCGAAGTAAAAAAAAAGCCAAGAAAACTCACCTACAATGTTTAGTCTAGCAGGGCGAGACTCTCAAAAACGGAAAATTTGCCTTATTTTGTAACTGGTCGACCTCTGATTTCCACGACCTATATCTCGAACCCATGAAATTCCACGTGCGTGTTGGAAGTATTATCTGTTTACACTATACATGAACAGGCAGCCCAAAGCCTAATAGCCAAAAGAACCACGTGACTGGGGCCCTCAAGGTCATTTGTGACGTTTCCTATTATAAGTCTATGGAGACTTCTTTCATTATATACATGTTCCGTGACCTTTCTGACCTATAAGAAAAGGAAATATCTTGCATATACATGATCTCTTAGGCTTATGTAATATTAAGGCTGTATGTTTAGTTATGCGGCAACAGGACACGTTTAATCAAAGGGGAAATTCCCCGGTGCGAAAAATTCTGTCAAATTTTTAGTGGGAAAATGTGGTACCAAGCTTTCAGCTGCCATTACTTTACACTTTGTCTTTAGAACTTTCCGACTTTTTTTCATTTTGTTAAAAATATTATTGCCTTTTAAGAGATAGATCTATTTTCTTGAACGGGAATTATCGTTTGGCCAGGAGTCTCTGTTTTGTAAAGTGCAGAATTTTGCGTGAAAACTTTGATGATATTGGGGAAAATTTCGAAAATTACCCTGAAAGCTCGGCACCACAAGGAAAGGCTGTAGCACCAAGGTCCAATATTTTTTTTTTTTATATCTGTGTTATATTGGACAGTGCCTTTCAAACTAGCACTTTTTTATTCCAAGTTTTAGTATCTTGGTAGCTGTGATACCCGTGGTCCTGAAATTTGCTTTTTTCGACACTTCTTGAGTGACTTTTTTTCACCATTGTTTTACAAGTATACTAGTTGCACTGGCCATAAATTATCATGCAAATTTAAATAGCCTAAACAATCCTCTCTCAGTATATAATATCTTAAAGCTACTATTAGTAGTTTTCTACGGAAATGCACCACAATTTGCCTTTGCCGGTAAAATTAAGCTAAAAATTGGACCATCAAATTTCAAAATGAGTAAAGAGTACCTTTCTTTGTTACGTCAACATCTTGATTCAAAATCCGAGAGCAATAATTCTGGTGTCATTTAAAAGAGAAAGAATGGTGCTTTCTATTGATACCCTACATTAGATTCCATATAATACTGGTAGCTGGCAATGTTGGATTTCCATTTTATGGAAATTCCCATAGTTTATACGTTAAATCGGACCAACTGAACCCCCTAGTAAGGGGTTCAAGTGATTTTTAAAGAAAATACCTACGATTACTTTTATGGTGTGAATCTAATCACTGGAGTGCCTGAAGTAAAAAGCCAAGAAAACTCACTAACAATGTTTAGTCTAGCAGGGTGAGACTCTCAAAAACGGAAAATTTGACTTATTTTGTAACTGGTCGACCTCTGATTACGACGACCTATATCCCGAACCCGTGAAATTCCACGTGCGTGTTGGAAGTATTATCTGTTTACACTATACATGAACAGGGAGCCCAAAGCCTAATAGCCAAAAGTACCACGTGACTGGGGCCCTCAAGGTCATTTGTGACGTTTACTATTATAAGTCTATGGAGACTTCTTTCATCATACACATGTTCCGTGACCTTTCGGACTTATTAAAAAAAGAAAATTCTGCCTAACATTTCTTGCATATACATTATCTCTTAGGCTTATGTAATATTAAGGCTGTATGTTTAGTTATGCGGCAACAGGACACGTTTAATCAAAGGGTAAATTCCCCGGTGTGAAAAATTCTGTCAAATTTTTAGTGGGAAAATGTGGTACCAAACTTTCAGCTGCCATTACTCTGCACTAAGTCTTTAGAACTTTCCGACTTTTTTCATTTTGTTAACAATATTATTGCCTTTTAAGAGATAGATTTATTTTCCTGAACGGGAATTATTGTTTGGCCAGGAGTCTCTGTTTTGTAAAGTGCTGAATTTTGCGTGAACACTTTGATAATTTTAAGGAAAATTTCGAAAATTATCCTGAAAGCTCGGCACCACAAGGAAAGGCTGTAGCACCAAGGTCCAATATTTTTTTTTTATATCTTTGTTATATTGGACAGTGCCTTTCAAACTAGCACTTTTTATTCCAAGTTTTAGTATCTTGGTAGCTGTGGTCCTGAAATTTGCTTTTTTTCCACACTTTTTTGAGCGACTTTTTTTTCAACATTGTTTTACAAGTATACTAGTTGCACTGGCCATAAATTATCATGCAAATTTAAATAGCCTTAACAGTCCTCTCTCAGTATAAAATATCATAAAGCTACTATTAGTAGTTTTCTACGGAAATGCACCACAATTTGCCTTTGCCGGTAAAATTAAGCTAAAAATTGGACCTTCAAATTTCAAAATGAGTAAAGAGTACCTTTCTTTGTTACCTCATAACTCTTGACTCAAACATTCGAGAGCAATATTTCTGGTGCCATTTAAAAGAGATAGAATTGTGCTTTCTATTGATACCCCACATTAGACTCCATATAATACTGGTAGCTGACAATGTTGGATTTCCATTGTATGGAAATTCCCATAGTTTACACGTTAAATCGGACCAACTGAACCCCCTAGTTAGGGGTTCAAGTGATTTTTAAAGAAAATACCTACGATTATTTTTATGGTGTGAATCTAATCACTGGAGTGCCCGAAGTAAAACAAAAGCCAAGAAAACTCACCTACAATAATAGTTTAGCAGGGCGAGACTCTCAAAAACTGAAAATTTGCCTTATTTTGTAACTGGTCGACTTCTGATTTCCACGACCTATATCCCGAACCCGTGAAATTCCACGTGCGTGTTGGAAGTATTATCTGTTTACACTATACATGAACAGGGCACCCAAAGCCAAATAGCCAAAAAGTACCACGTGACTGGGGCCCTCAAGGTCATTTGTGACGTTTCTTATTATAAGTCTATGGAGACTTCTTTCATCATATACATGTTCCGTGACCGTTCGGACCTATAAGAAAAGGAAATTCTGCCTAAAATATCTTGCATGTACATTATCTCTTATTTTTGTGTAATATTAAGGCTGTATGTTTAGTTATGCGGCAAGAGGACACGTTTAATCAAAGGGGAAATTCCCCGGTGTGAAAAATTCTGTCAAATTTTTAGTGGGAAAATGTGGTACCAAGCTTTCAGCTGCCATTACTATGCACTTTGTCTTTAGAACTTTCCGACTTTTTTTCATATTTTTAACAATATTATTGCCTTTTAAGAGATAGATTTATTTTCCTGAACTGGAATTATTGTTTGGCCAAAAGTCTCTGTTCTGTAAAGTGCTGAATTTTGCGTGAAAACTTTGATGATTTTGGGGAAAATTTCGAAAATTACCCTGAAAACTCGGCACCACAAGGAAATGCTGTAGCACTAAGGTCCAATATTTTTTTTATATCTGTGTTATATTGGACAGTGCCTTTCAAACTAGCACTTTTTTATTCCAAGTTTCAGTATCTTGGTAGCTGTGATACCCGTGGTCCTGAAATTTGCTTTTTTCCGACACTTTTTTGAGCGACTTTTTTTTCAACATTGTTTTACAAGTATACTAGTTGCACTGGCCATAAATTATCATGCAAATTTAAATAGCCTAAACAGTCCTCTCTCAGTATATAATATCATAAAGCTACTATTAGTAGTTTTCTACGGAAATGCACCACAATTTGCCTTTGCCGGTAAAATTAGGCTTAAAATTGGACCTTCAAATTTCAAAATGAGTAAAGAGTACCTTTCTTTGTTACGTCATAACTCTTAACTCAAAAATCCGAGAGCAATAATTCTGGTGCCATTTAAAAGAGAAAGAATTGTGCTTTCTATTGATACCCCACATTAGACTCCATATAATACTGGTAGCTGGCAATGTTGGATTTCCATTGTATGGAAATTCCCATAGTTCACACGTTAAATCGGACCAACTGAACCCCCTAGTAAGGGGTTCAAGTGATTTTTAAAGAAAATACTTACGATTTTTTTTATGGTGTGAATCTAATCACTGGAGTGCCCGAAGTAAAAAAAAAGCCAAGAAAACTCACCTACAATGTTTAGTCTAGCAGGGCGAGACTCTCAAAAACGGAAAATTTGCCTTATTTTGTCACTGGTCGACCTCTGATTTCGACGACCTATATCCCGAACCCGTGAAATTTCACGTGCGTGTTGGAAGTATTATCTGTTTGCACTATACATGAACAGGGAGCCCAAAGCCTAATAGCCAAAAGTACCACGTGACTGGGGCCCTCAAGGTCATTTGTGACGTTTCCTATTATAAGTCTATGGAGACTTCTTTCATTATATACATGTTCCGTGACCTTTCTAACCTATAAGAAAAGGAAATATCTTGCATATACATTATCTCTTAGGCTTATGTAATATTAAGGCTTTACGTTTAGTTATGCGGCAACAGGACACGTTTAATCAAAGGGGAAATTCCCCGGTGTGAAAAATTCTGTCAAATTTGTAGTTGGAAAATGTGGTACCAAGCTTTCAGCTGCCATTACTCTGCACTTTGTCTTTAGAACTTTCCGACTTTTTTTCATTTTGTTAACAATATTATT
The DNA here is from genome assembly GCA_002080025.1 of Modiolus philippinarum. NCBI lineage: Eukaryota > Metazoa > Mollusca > Bivalvia > Mytilida > Modiolidae > Modiolus > Modiolus philippinarum. Next base: position 86,830 of record MJUU01014909.1, on the reverse strand, counting down.
GCCTTTTAAGAGATAGATCTATTTTCCTGAACGGGAATTATCGTTTGGCCAGGAGTCTCTGTTTTGTAAAGTGCTGAATTTTGCGTGAAAACTTTGATGATATTGGGGAAAATTTCGAAAATTACCCTGAAAACTCGGCACCACAAGGAAATGCTGTAGCACTAAGGTCCAATATTTTCTTTATATCTGTGTTATATTGGACAGTGCTTTTCAAACTAGCACTTTTTTATTCCAAGTTTCAGTATCTTGGTAGCTGTGATACCCGTGGTCCTGAAATTTGCTTTTTTTCGACACTTTTTTGAGCGACTTTTTTTTCAACATTGTTTTACAAGTATACTAGTTGCACTGGCCATAAATTATCATGCAAATTTAAATAGCCTAAACAGTCCTCTCTCAGTATATAATATCTTAAAGCTACTATTAGTAGTTTTCTACGGAAATGCACCACAATTTGCCTTTGCCGGTAAAATTAAGCTAAAAATTGGACCTTCAAATTTCAAAATGAGTAAAGAGTACCTTTCTTTGTTACGTCATAACACTTGACTCAAAAATCCGAGAGCAATAATTCTGGTGCCATTTAAAAGAGATAGAATTGTGCTTTCTATTGATACCCCACATAAGACTCCATATAATACTGGTAGCTGACAATGTTTGATTTCCATTGTATGCAAATTCCCATAGTTTACACGTTAAATCGGACCAACTGAACCCCCTAGTAAGGGGTTCAAGTGATTTTTAAAGAAAATACCTACGATTATTTTTATGGTGTGAATCTAATCACTGGAGTGCCCGAAGTAAAAAAAAAAGCCAAGAAAACTCACCTACAATGTTTAGTCTAGCAGGGCGAGACTCTCAAAAACGGAAAATTTGCCTTATTTTGTAACTGGTCGACCTCTGATTTCGACGACCTATATCCCGAACCCGTGAAATTCCACGTGCGTGTTGGAAGTATTATCTGTTTACACTATATATGAACAGGGAGCCCAAAGCCTAATAGCCAAAAGTACCATGTGACTGGGGCCCTCAAGGTCATTTGTGACGTTTCCTATTATAAGTCTATGGAGACTTCTTTCATCATATACATGTTCCGTGACCTTTCGGACTTATTAAAAAAAGAAAATTCTGCCTAACATTTCTTGCATATACATTATCTCTTAGGCTTATGTAATGTTTTGTTATGCGGCAACAGGACACATTTAATCTAAGGAGAAAATTCCCGATATGAAAAATTCTGTCAAAGGTTTTAGTGGGAAAATGTGGTACTGATCTTTCAGCTGCCATTACTCTGCAAATTGTCTTTAGAACTTTCCGACTTTTTGTCACTTTGTTAACAATATTATTGCCTATCAGGAGATAGTTTTATTTTCCTGACGGGAATTATCGTTTCGCCAGGAGTCTCTGTTCTGTAAAGTGCTGAATTTTGCGTGAATAGTTTGATGATTTTGGTAAATTTTCGGAAATTACCCTGAAAGCTCGGCACCACAGAAAACAAATCCAAGGTCCAGTATTTTTTATATCTGTGTTATATGGGACAGTGCCTTTCAAACTAGCACTTTTTAATTCCCAGTTTTTGTATCTGGGTAGCTGTGATACCCGTGGTCCTGAAATTTGCTTTTTTCGATGCTTTTTGGGGCGACTTTTTTTTCAACATTGTTTTACAAGTATACCAGTTGCACTGGCCA
>MJUU01014909.1:62897-84305 GCA_002080025.1 Modiolus philippinarum | reverse complement strand
ATTCTACAGAGTGTAATATTTATGATGATTGCTTAGCATTTGTTTAGTTTCGAATTCATAAACATTGAAAACAAATTCCTTGTATATATGGAGATGCTAGTCTGGTAAACCTCTGTTTTGTTTTCAAAAAAAAAGCTAAAACCAAAAATTATATGAAACGCCTATATTTATTTAGTTTTTGAGAGAGGTACACGCGCTGGTCAGTATAAGTAAAATGCTTGAAATAAAAAGGAAGAATTGGCATGTGGTCTGATATTAAAAATGTTCAACAAAGCCTCTGAATTAGTTTCAAGCTTTCTTTGCAAAAACATGGGGCATGACTCCATTTTGGGGTTGGTCTTTGTTTTTCAAAAACTAAACAAAGCAATTTTAATCAGGTATAATGCGTTTTGGTCGTAGAATCTTTATTTGTTATACATTCAATGTTTATGTACCAGTTGTACAGATATACAAAAATAAAAATTCAAGGAAGAAAGCAAACAATCATATATATCAACGTCCAGAGACGAGGCAAAAGCAAGAACACCAGAGGACGGAAGACCAAAGACACTAATAACCCACAAAGCAAACAAACCTCACAAACACAACACTCAAAACTAAAGCAGTAACAGTGTGAACTTTCAAAAAACAGACTGACGATAGGTGCTACGGAGGAGAATGTTAGACACCAAAACCCATTACGTACGTTGATCCATTAGCTTCAATTTAAAAGTGTATAATGGAGAATGATTTCTCTTTTCATGTAAGATCTTTTTGGGAAAATTGCAGAGAGAATTGTCAGTAACGAATTTTGACTTCTATAATATATTACTGCACACTGTGATATTTTCGCGGCAATTTTATTTTCGCGATTTTCGCGTTAGGAATGATAGCGCCAAAATAAACAGCGCAAATATACTTGTCTATTACTGAATTGAATGGTCAACAATTTGGCTGCGCGAATTCTAAATTTGCGAGAATTAAAATCCTGTCAATTAACCGTGAAATAGAGACGGCACGAAAATTCCCCGGTTTACAGTAAGGATTTTGCATTAATTAGGCGAGAGTGCTTTACGTTAACTGTAGCTAGTAAAATGTCTGCTTGCTCCATCTCTCTGGATGCATTGACATCAAAATTAATCTTAAAGCCTCACTTTTTTATACAAGTATATATACTTAACATTGGTTGCGTTGTCTTGTTCAAACACTTAGATGTTGATTTCAATTAATTTATTATACCTACATGTATACCTCATGGTGACTTCAAGATGAAAAACAACAATAAAAGCGTTGTTCCATTGCTTTTTACCATGTATTTATAGAGATTTTGTCTCATGTGCATTTACTCCATATCCCTTCATTGCTTATGTATAACAATAGAATTCTGTTTAATCTATCTTTTAATTGAAATACAAAAATACTGATAATAAACAGCAAATATTATGATGTACACGTGTGTCAAGGGATAACCTCTCATCAACAGCATTAGAATACAAACTATGAATTTCAAGTTATTAAAAATATCAGAAGAGGCTCCATGTCATGTAACGCTTAACAATTCAAAATCCTGCAAATTTTAAAAAATTTAAAGTTTTGAATTATTATACAATACATTTGTCATGCAAATAGAAATTGTGAGAAGTTCTTTGCCATATCAACTGCTTTGAATGAAAAGAATGAACATATGTTTCTTATTACATGTTAGACCTACTGTGAAAGCACTATTGTTCTTGGAGTTCTTATTTTCGTGGATTTTTTTAGTTCACGAAATATAAATTCCCAACAAAATGCATTTTTTTCCAAAGAGTTTTAATGCATTTAATTCGAAACCATGAATTTAAGTATCAAAGTAATGCTGATATTTATCAAAACAAACAAATTTGATATCCACGAATAAAGATGATAATACAGTATTTAAGGATGTAGTAAGGTGAGGTTTTTGCAATTTGTAAAAGTCATTCAGATTTCTCTGATTTTATCCAGTATTACTATGTGAAATATTTTGCCCCATTACACCCAATTTTCCAGTCATCAAAGGCTTCAGTACCTCATTTCAAGTCAGTACGCAAGATTTTATTAGATTGTAGATTTTCCTTCAATGTGAAACAAATCAATATTGTGTCCACGCTATACTAAGGTAAAAGTCCAAGAGAGCCTTTCCCGCCATTTTTTAAAATGTTAAATATCTTGAAAACAAGGCCCATAATCTATCAATATTTTTAGCCTTTTTTATTCCTTCAACAATGTTCTTTCCATTTAGGGTTTAAATTTAAAATCGTAGATTTATAAAATTTCACCTTACTACATCCTTAAGATTCGATTCAGCGATGTTTGTAATATCGATTTGTCCTTGTTTTTGTCCGAACACTAAAAGATTTTTTCAGAAGCTTTCCAAACATTCACTTTGGTACCATTGATATTAAATGGTGCTGTCTACGGGTTAGAAAGTGACATTAACGGATCAGCTACAAAAACTGATTTTTCAAAACCATAAATACCCCACTGACTGTGTGCAGGGCAGGTCAACTTTACCCTTCCTGAGCACCTGATATCACTCTTAGTTTCACTAGACTTCACAATGTGAATGCCATGTTTTTTAATGTTGTGTTTACTATTTCTGTGCTTTGTATCTGTCTACCGTCATTGTTTACTGTGTTTAACGACACTGTGTGTAATCATTTTGGTCATATAATTGAATTTCGATTTTTTAAATTCCATTCCCTTTTTCCTTCGGTATTCTACTGCCGTTGTTTCATGCATTTTTAATAATGATGGCTTAAATTATTGCTTCTGTACTCTTAATCAGTGTTGTTTTTATACAACTTGCAACATGGTTGTAGATTTAATGATGGTGTCGTGTACTTGAACAAATACAGAGTAATTTTTTATTTTTTTTTATCCTGCAATTTGATTGGTTACCTTGACAGGGGATATGAGACCGTATCCCCGTGGTAGCAAAATCACAATTTTTAAACGCTTTTAATAGAAAAATTATAGCACTTCCAGCAGAATATAAAAGTTATTCGGGCTTCACAGGGGATACGGGTTCATATTCCCTGTCTGTGTTTTATATCCCCTGAGCCGTCTTTGTCTACATGTACAACAACTATTATATTTTTTATATAAAAATTTCAGATTCTTTATAGGAAAAAGGGTCGTTTTCTTAGGCTTATATATTCATAAATATTTCCTATCCTATCATCAATTTTTTTTTTCAAAGACAATGGAAACAAAGAGTCTGTTTCAAAAATGAATTCAATCACAGAGATAATGGCTAAGTTACATAGTATAGACGAAAATGTGTGGTCAAAATATGTAATTTTCTTGTTAAAAATTGTAGAAAAAAAGAATATTTTTTTTCTGCAGTAACTCTTACAACAATAGGAGCGATATAGGTAATACAAATGAGTAATACCATACTGAAAAATTATAGCAAAAATAGAAAAGAAATGAAAATTAAAGCGAGATAGATAAATGTTTTAGGTGATGGACATTTGTAAATGTCCATGTATATTCTAATAAAACTGCAGCCTATAATATTATTACAATATCAAATCTTTCCAAAATACTTTATCTAAGAACAAATGTGCAGATGTATTGCCGAAAAAGCTATAAAAAGTGTTATCATGCAGAGCCTTTTTTTTGTTTTTATAAAATTTGGATACATGTATATCTTATATCTTGATATGACAATTAACACAATCAAACTAAGATTTTTTTTTCTAATCAAATAAACTAGTGTCATCATAGACAATGGTCGTTACAAAGTAATTAAAACAGGTATATCCCTTTCTTAGTTCATGTGGTCGAAAAATTTCTCTTTTGATAAAATTATAAAGAGATTTCACTTCTTAAAATATCAGTTTTCATTCAAAAAATACATGTCAATGTAAAACGAATTTTCTAATGAAAAATGTGTACACACAGAAATGTCTCGACTGCAAATGCATATTTGTACCAAAATATGCTAAAACTAATACTGTATCCTTTGAAAGATATCTATTGATATAGTGTTATGCCTTTTTTCATACAAACTTAATGAAACAAAAATCACATAAAGAGAGAAACGTGTGTTAAGTTAAAAAAATATGTCTATCTATGCCATCTCAGTATTCTGAATGAAATGCAAAGTATTAATAAACAAAGAATTTACAAAACACCATTTATGATGAGTGCAAGTGTTACATTTGCCGAACAATTGGATAAATATTAAAAGTTAGTAATGTCACTTAACCATGAAACTGAAGTCAAGACTACAAATACAGGTAGCAGATTGGCATATACTCTGTAACACCAGACCATATGTATATGATTAGCATAACTTCTAAAGTTGCTGGCAAATGGACATTAGTATGTGATTATTGCAGGAGTTACAGTTCTTGAGAAATGGATATGAATACAAACAGTGAACAGATTGTTTCAACAATGAAATTGTTGTCAAGGTAAGATGGCAGGTGTCGGACTAAAAAGTACTCATCTAGATGTAACACCAGGCCAGGCAAATGTAGGTGTTACAGTTCTTGAGAAATGGCCATGAATTTGCAATGCGAACAAAGTCACTGAACCATAAATTTAGAGTCAAGATGACACGGTATATATCAGATTTGCATGTACAATTGAACAACAAAAGACTATATAGAGACTCTGTTATCATGTGAGACAGTTATCAAGGAACTGAACGCTGAAGTTGAGGTCTTGCCAACATGACATTTGTCCGACTGTTATTCACCAACATAGACGTAACTATAGACCAAATATGGAGGGCTTAATAATTAAAGTTGCTTTGAAGTCAACTTGAATTTTAACTATGTCATAAACTTTGAAGAGTCACTCAACTGTGAAATTGAAGTCAAGGTCAATGGGCAAGTGGTAGATTGTCAAGTGACCTACAAATACATCAATACACAAAATATAGTGGATCTTAATATTATTGTTACCGAGATTGAGACTTGACTGTGAAACTATACCCGAATTTTAATGAAGTCCATGAACCATGAAATCAAGGTCAAGGTAATCTGAAACATGTGATGCTTGAAAGTTCATAACTTAAGGTATTTCTGGACAAAAGATTATCAGTGCAAGCATTTTAGTTTTAGAATATTTAAGGTTTTCGAAAATAATTAACAACGCCGCTGCCGTTGCTACCAACGTCCGAAAGTCCGAAAGTAGTTCATATGCTTGACTCTTGTATCAGACGAGACAAAAATTATTTATAAATTGTATAAATTACATGTTCATTTATTTACAACTGGAGATTTCTATTAGATCCGTAATAGATTTTTTAAATAAAAGTTCATTAATTTCCTGTTGCTTGATGTTTAATGAACAAACAGTTAAAATTCTGCAAAACTGTTTTTTAAACAACTGGTTGTCTCAAGTAACCGTGACAAGGTTTAAATTTGCACTGTCTGCGTGTCATCATTTGTTCTTCATAGAGGGGGATAATTACCGCTCTTTTAAGAGCAAAGCATATAATTCTGACAATAATTTGTAAAATAAATAAGATAAAACATTTTTAAGTACACTGATTTAGTAGTAAGGAAAGACAAATCATTTTTTGCAAAGAGCCAGACGAAATAAAAAAAAAAAGTACACTGAGAATGACGTTATCAGGATGTTGATATTTTTTTAAACAACATTTTTATCGAAAGTGGAAGCCGAGGTTTTCAACAGACAATGGGGATTCCCATGGGAACTAAGAATGCGCCATTTTAGCCCATCTTTTTCTATCCTCGTATGAGTAAAAGATTATTATGCAAGGGTTTACACAGAAAAGAAACCCTAGCTTGCCAAATCTTCTATTTCAGCTTCTGCTATATACCCGATGTATTTTCTTTTAATAAGTGCTAAATTCAATGAATGTTCATATCAAATCTGTCACAATGAGCTTGAAATTAAAGAGACTATTGAAACTCTCCTGATACACCTACTTCAGCTTCGTACTTGGATTTTATGATATACATTGACAAAGATGAGCGTTCCTAAGCTTTATGACAAGAGTGATACTTTTAACTCCCAAATTGTGAACTTTCCATTTTTGAGCAACAATTTACCTACCCCTCCAGCCTATGGAGTGCACGTTTCGTACATTTTACTGTTGATATAGAGCGATTTTTTTAATAGAGCAAAAACACCGTCTCGCTTGCTAAGTTAGAGATTTGATCGGCCTTTGTTACTTTCATCCCTACAGAAAGTCAATGTCTGTCACCATGACATGACTAGAGGATATGACGTGTCTGTATCCCAAAGGAATACGGACATTCTCAGCTAGATTTTACGTCTTCATGGATTAGACATTACCGGTTCTGACTCAACCCTGAATTTACTTACCGATATTGTGATGCTAACGGAGGAGGACATGACAACCCTTCCCGAGCACCTATGTCACTTCCGGTTTTCATTTGAGTTAACACTATCAGTGCCTTAGTTCTGAATGTCGTTTTTTTTATTTCCGTACCCTGTGGCTGTCTCACGTCGTTGTTTTATCTTTGTTTTTCTGTGTTCCCGAATTTTAAGCAAGTCTATGGAATTGGATTGTTTTATCTTCACTTCTCTTGTTCTTTCGGTATGCTACCACCATTCTTCTTTATTACATCATGCACGCACTTGGAGATATAGAAATGGTTACATGTATCTACTTTATAAAACTCACATACATAAAATAATGGTATGATGCTATTCCCGTCATTTTAAGGTTCTTTTCTCCGACTTATATTTTTTTGGAATTTGCAAAGCGATAAATGTCAGTTTTAGTCAGGCAATGTTAGCTTGTTGTATCTGATCTACATGTACTATTGCAGTCTCTAACTTCCATGGAAATCTTAAACTCCAAAGGAATGTTTGTTAGGAATTGATTTTCGTTCATGGGAAAAACTACTGTATGAACATATTTTGAGTAAATGCTCGTGGGACAATATCTAACACGCATGGTACGATTAAGCTAATGACATTAATGGAACGATTCTTTTAAGGTTGTTTTTTCACCTCAAAGTCGTCAGGAGGCATTAAAATGAGAAAACTTCATAACCTTTTCAAAATGTTTAGATCTGGACTAAAGAGACATAAGTTGTCGAAATGGCCATATTCAGACACTAAATTTACAGTAACTTATGGATTGTGTTATTGCTACCAATAGGTCAATGCCACTGCTGGTGGACTGTAAGTCCCCGAGGGTATTCACCAGCCCAAAAGGCAGTACTTATTGGCCAACCCGAAAGCTGACCCGAAAGCTGCTGGTTGACTGTTAGTCCTCGAGGGTATTCACCAACCCAGTAGTCAGTACTTCGATGCTGACCCGAAAACAGACTTATTTGAAACTTGCAATATCTATAGAAAATTTTGTTTAAAACTAAGAAGTATCTCCCTGATGCATAGCTCTGTCCTTAGCTGAATTTTGGCTTTTCTATTTAGATCCCTTTTGTTACTTGTTCAATATCAGCTCATACACGTTTTTCGATTGATAGACTTCCAAAGGTTTTTGATTGATCTGCACAGAAGAGACATAATTTGTCGAAATCCGCATATGCAGAAAATAAATTAACAGTAACTCCGGTAATTTGCTATTTATTCGGAAACTTGCAATATCTAAAATCTTGTAAATTTTGTTGAAAACTAAGGAGTATTTACCTTATGCAAAGCTCTGTCCTTGGCTGATTTTGACTTTCTATTTCGATCATACTTGTTTTCTATCAGTTTTTAAAAATCTCTGAGTTTATTATCTGCACAATTTCGTATTTGTAAATAAACAAGTGTGAATCGTTTTGCATGGCAATACAGAAGTCCCGTACCGGTAGAACAATTCTTCAAAAATAGTAAAAGAAACAAGAATATGTGTCTGATGGACACAATGGCCGCCGCAGAACTATTTTGAACAATGCTTTATTTCGTGATCAGTAAAGCATAAAGTCGGTTGCATGGTTGTATTTTTTAATGATTTCTATTTAATTATACCCTAATGGGTATTTTATTTAATAAGTGTTTAATGATAATAGCTAACATCCTTCACGGAAGATAAATTTAAACCTTAGGAAAATCCTCAAACCATCCTCCCTTATCCATGATCAGTGAAGCATGAAGTTGATGGCATGGGTAAATTATTGTTATGATTTTTGTTTATAAATATCCTACTGTATGTTTCATAATAATTGCTTACATCTTTCACAGAAAAAACTTTAACGTAAGGGTAGACCTCAAACTACCCACCCCCCTTTTTTCGATGATCAAATGAAGCATGACGTTAGTAGTAAGTATAAATCTTTACTATGATTTTTGTTTAATTATACCCTAATGTGTATTTATATCAAGGTTCAAGATAATAGCATACATCCTTCGCAGAAAACAAAATACAACCTAAGGATTTTCAATAATCAGTGAAGCATGAAGTTGGTAGAGAGGATATTTTTTTTATGATTTTTGTTTGATTTTACCCTATTGTTTATTTATATAGAGTTGCATTATAATATCATACATCCTTCACAGAAAAAAAAAATCAACCTTATGGTAAACTTCATAATAACCCCCTTTTCTAAGATCAGAGAGGCCTGAAGCTGGTAGCATGGATAATTTTTTATTACAATTTTTGTTTAATTATACCCTAATGTGCATTTATATAAAGTTTCATAATAGCATACATCCTTCACAGAAAAAAACTTCAACCTAAAGGTAAACCTCATAGTTTTCCTCTCCTTTTTTCAATAACCAGTGAAGCATGAAGTTGGTAGAAAGGATAATTCTTTATTATGATTTTTGTTTGATTACACCCTATTGTGTATTTATACAAATTCGCATTATAATAGCATACATCCTTCACAGAAAAAAAATCAACCTAATGGTTAACCTGACTTGGGATGGATGGACGGACGAACGGACAGACAGACCCAAACATTATATGCCCCCTTCTATCGTAGTCCAGAAAACCTATATTTCACCAAAATTGTCGAAGTCCAAGGCCCATAACGCCGACACAAAAAATAAAAATCAATGGACCGGAACCAAACTCAAACTTGATCTGTAACTCAAAGTGGTAGACGCAGATTGATAATATTACCTTTATTTCTGCAACAGTTTAAAAAAAGTCAGGAAAACTTGTATTTTACCACATTTTCTAAGTCCAAGGCCCGTAACTCGGCCCAATATAAATGAACCGCAACCAAAATCGAACTTTATATGTAACTCATGGTGGTAGACTTACTGACCAAATATAAGCTTATCATCTCTTATAATATGGGAAAAAAGTCTGCAAAACTCAGTGTGACGAACTGACAGACTGACGGACCGACAGACTGACGGAGTGCAAACCTAAAGTCCCATTCGGAGAAGCCTTTAAGGACTATTAAAGACTATTCATACCTCATTTTCATTTTTTTGGTGGTATGAATCGTACGACACATGCACTTTTCAGTAACAGTCAAATAATTTTTTTGACATTTTTTTATTTCAAATTTGCGTTTATGATATGAATTTGTTACTTGTCTTGTCCGAGTTATATCTTACTATTTTAGCAATGCATCTTGTTGTAAATATTCAGCTTCCATAGACTCTACTTCTCTCAAACATTTCGCTACAAATATTGTCAAGACGTGTTTGTGAAAAATAGAGCATCACCCAATCACATCCTACTTTAATATTGATAAAGAAGATGCAACAGATTTTTTTATCATTTTAAGGAAGAAACCGAGAAAATATGAAACAAAATTCTAAAAAAATGCAAATTGACGTAGGTTTCCATTCAATTCATTCTGACCTTTGAGTCAGCCAAAAACGAACAAAGTATGAAAAAAATGTTGAAAAATGAAAAAATCACTATTATGAAAGTATAAAATGAGAGTAAACATCACTCAGAAATATACAATTTTCGCGAGAAACAAATAGTTTTTACAAACAAACCTCCCCTTTGGATTTTGTTTACTCTTTACTCTCTTCTGTCAGTGAAAAAGATGGATTTGTTGTAAAACGGGAGACAACTCCGATGGAATCGACTGTAAAACCTTGGTCATATGTAAATGTTGACAGCAGTGTGTTAACATTAGCAATACAAATGAAAATAACAGAAATCAAAAGACAACACCAGTAAGGTTCATCTTCAATGGCTAAGTCATTTGTTCATGGAATTTTTGACTGCAATGTTTTAATCATCATCTTTAGATTGTTGTAGCTATAATACCTTGTATTGAAAAGTGGGAGGAGATAAGAAGATTGAAAACATACAAAGGGGAATAACTAAAATTTGATAATAAGTCTAAAATGCAATTGGAGTTCAGCTAACAACCATTCTAATTTGAAATATTAAGATAAGTGAAGTATACCGACACTGTAAAGGATATCCCTTCGATTTCAACCTGGTGATATCCTGCTTCCCACTCGTGTTAATGCATATGCGGCTTGCACTTGTGTGTATGTCATTCTAAAACGAATTAAACCCTTTACCTTTACAAACATGACAATTAATCCGAAAGGGTTATAGCGAAGACCGCATTTTATTCGTTGATATTATGCAAATTGTTTGAAATTATTAACAACCTCATAACTCAATTCTCTGTGAGGACTAGAACTACTTGAAAATGGCATATCATAAATGTAGCTGATTTTCATTTTGTAATTCATTTTTTTATATTCATATTTACAATATATTTATATTGTTATTTTCATTTCATATGTAAAAATAAACTCAAGAGTCACAAATTCATGTTTCTTATAACCTTCAATGCCATCGTAACCCTGACTGCCATTATGGGCTATTTCAAACAAACCTGAAACTGAAAACTGTATAACTATGTAATTATCACTTGTATAAACCTAGATATCAATATTGTTCGTCATAAAAATAAGGTAAATTTTGATCAGCTATATCATTGGTTCTAACATGAGTACACTTTAAAAATATTTAAATAAATTAAATAATGTTTATACTCATTTTGAAGGACCCCATTGAAAATAAACCGGAAGGTTTTCAAGGATTATCCTTGGTTGATAAGATCAACATAAGTTTTTATTGTGATGAGAAATTTTTGGGGTCAAAAATTAATACATTTTTAAATCATATGAAATTTTTAATCGCAATCTTAACTTATTGATTTTTAACCTAAATATATTTTACCTTTTTTTACCTTGTCTACCTGTATTGGATTTTATTTGTATGTTTATTATACTATCGAGAAACGGACTCGAGAAAGGGGAGGTTTGGGAACCGATTTTACCCTACTGCTGGCTGTTGCTAGTGCTGGTACCAAGTCCGGCTATCCCAAGTTCCTATCAGTGTCTATGTTTGTCTTTTATCAGTTTATTGGTTTTCTTGTGCAGTTCCCTGGTGGATTGTGGCATGTGATTGTAATGTTCGGTCATTGTAGGTGTTTCCTGTTATCTTTTCTTCATTAATCCAGACTACATGGTAATATAAGGATTACATACAGACAGAGAAAGTAAACGACGAAGACGAAACAGACAGAACATAATAAACGCCATAAAAATAGAGCACTCACAGTGTGCACCCCTAAAAACAGGAGTTTCATCAGGTGTTTCGGAAAGGGAAGGCATGACCGGCTTCACATGTGGCGCCCGATGGATATTATCCTTATTTCAAACAGGACCAAAATGACTTTAAAGTGAGGGAAGTATTCTTGCTAGTTGACAAAGAATTAATTGCCGTTCAGATGTATTATTTACATGGTGAGAACAGTACATTGAATGTATTTTTTGTTCCGTGTATTGTTCTATCCGTCAGATTATTTTGGTTCAATTAATGTTTTGTTGTGTCTTGCCAATTTTATATACCTTTTCTTATTGTGATTACATTTAAGGGGGTAGACCTGGGGAAGCCTAAAATTTTCCACTCGTTTAATTTTTATAATATTTTCAGTATCAAAACTACACATGTTCATGTAGACTTTAAGCAATTTTCAACAATTTTTACCGTCCCGTTTTTTGTCTAGAGGTCATCAAAGATACCCTGTTTCTTCATATTATTTGGTCCGTTTGGGACTTGTTTGTGGTGTATAAAATTGGCTCTAATTAAATTTGTATTTGATTTAAAACTATTTCAAATGCAAAATTCTGTAGTTTAGACCCGTATGAAAGTAAGCATCAATATCGACAGTAAATTTAACTTGTTTGAACTGAAGTACATGGGTTCTCTGAACAGTATAGGCTGAAATTGTTACTCTGTTTTGATCACTATTAAACACTTCTTGTAAAAAAATCTGTCGTTTAATTTTCACCAAAAACTGAGAATAGAAAGAATGCTAGTAAATGTATGATATATTAAAAATTTAGAAAATTCTACCGTCCTATTTTTTCTTAATTTAGAATAAAATGAGTAAAAATCAAGAAAATTGCCGAATCTGTGCTTCAAATTACCTCCCTTGGAAGAAATCCGACTTTTTCATAATTTCATTATCTTGGGACGGCATTGCAGAAAAGTAGGGTAAAATGCACTCATTATAAATAACTGGATGTTAGGTATTTGTTTTCATGACAAAGTGAATATTTATTTGCTGTGTGGAAAAAAATTTACAATTTAAAACTTTTGATCATACCTATTGCAAGGATTCTATTTGTTCGTGTAAGTAATAAAAAAGTGAAAAACGGAGTTATCTCCTCCTACCCCAGGTCTACCCCCTTAAATTACCGATATTCGATTTGTTCAGCTTTTTCATTATATAATATAATAATAATAACTTTTATGAAATATTTTTTTAGAATATAATATCGTTGCAGAATTAAGTAAAATATTTTTGTAAATGTACATAAGAACTTTTTCGTTTTGTTTTAATTTTTGATTAAGAAAAATATAAAAAATGAATTTGAGTTATTTCCCTTTGTATACTGTATTTATCTTTGTTTTTCGGTATTGTAACTATTGTTAAAAGCTCTTTCTATTTACATACTTTTTTTTATGATCACCGACTACCCGGCTACAAATGGCTCCAAATACTAACAACAACATGTTTTAATAAAAAAATACCGAAGTTACTGTGAATTCACTTTCTGCATATGCGCTTTTCAACAACCTATATCTCTTCAATGCAGAAATCCATAGGCCGAATATATGTAAAATCTTATAGAAAACAAATTATGACTAATATGACCTAAGTAAAAAAGCAAAATTTAATTTTCAGTTTTCGGGCTAGCACCGAAGTACTGACTACTCGGCTTGTGAATACCCTCGGGGAAAACAATCTACCAGCAAAGTCAAGTAAGCATCACTATCGTAGCTATTCAAACTGCATTCGTAATTTTATTATTCATGAACTTAGACCAGTGCGTATTCAAAATGAGCAACAAAATACTGGTAAATATAATTTTCCTCAACTTTTGGTAGAGATATTTGGCGGAAATTTAACATCAGATCATTACCATTTCCTCTATTCATTCCAATATATATATTTCCAAAGGACGAATTTGATATTGGACACTCCATCAATATCAAGGATCAAACCGAACTTAATGATACAACTCTATTAAACAGAGATTTCTGCACATTGCACCATTAGTGTATGAAGAAGTTAAGAGCTATCTACATCACTTTTTGAGAGCTGGTATGACTAGAAAATCATAAAGTGGTTATGCATCAAATCAGTTTTAGTTAGACAAACGAATACAGCATTTAATAGTTAGACAAAAGTTGAGCATTAAGAATTACTATGAAGCAAATAATACGATGCTGAATCAAAAGAACAAAGAAAGACTAATTCACACTACAACGAGTGACAGGCAGAATATCACCAGATTGAAAGACAAAGAAGAAAGAATTGCATTTACTGTTACGCTGCTAGGATTTTACGAATACACTCGCATTTGCGTGTGCTCAAGCATCATTTTAACGGATAATGCGGGACTGTTTTTCTGATTTACTTTTGAAAAACTGCCGAGTCTTTATAGACAATATTATCGTTATCGCTAAATGTTATTTGAGAGAATAAGATCCAGCAATTTTACGTTATCGTTATCGTTCACGTATTCCTTCCCCAACTCAGAGATTTAAATATATTAGTCACAACATCTCAGAGAAATGGTTTGAAACATATAAAGGGACAGACCTAATGTGAACACAATGTTTTCATCCAAGACGTACACGATGATATAGGTTCGAAGGAGCACTTTTTAAGCAGAATTGTTTTTCCATTATAACTGGGCTAATGCCAATGTTGATGGACTGTTAGTCCCGAAGGTATTCACCAACCCGGAAGCCAGGAATGCGGAGGTGGTCCGAAGAATTTATGTCAGTTGGTTGTTTTTTCTGGTATCTATTACATCTTTTTTTTCGGTTTTCTGCCCGATTGCCTATAGAAGAAGGTGGCATTGGACACACTTCTTTCTGCCCCTTTTCGATATTTTTAGTTGTTTTTAATTTGAACATTTGGTGTTAATTTACATTTTAAATATGACCCTCCATACCATTTTACTTTTATTATTTATTTTGTTTTTTTGGCCATTGCACCACATATATTTTATATTTAAGTATATCAGAATTGTGTAAAATATATGACATTGTAAATGTACATGAGAAATTCTTATGTAGCATTAGTTTTGTTCATATAGATAAGAACCGTATTTATCTTATACTTCTAATACGAAATAATCCACTAGATAAAAATTAAATAATTGTTTTTTGTGCACTTTTCTGGGACCGAGTATTGTTATTTTATTTACTTCCAGTGTGAAGCGATTTTTTTGATTGATTATCAGTGAAGGGGTATGGAGTAAATGCAAATGACACAAAGTCCCTACAAATACTTGGTAAAACTAAGCAATGGAACAGCGCTTTTATTGTTGCTCTTCATCTCACCATGATGCTTTCAACAATGAGCTTAACTCATACCTCATAGCAAAATCAAGACGGACCCTAGCACCGGTTTGAGCGGAATTCATTGGTGTATTTAGGGTATCGCTTAAGCAATGCTTTTTTATCCGTTACTTATCGATGCCTTACCGACTACCCGGCTACAATTAAACTACTAGTCAGGGGCTTTGTCGAAAAGCATAAAAAAATAAGTAAAGTTGATATTACTCACAAAGATAACATATTGTAGATACTGGTAACAAATATAAATTAGGAGTCGAATATTGGAGTACTCTTTGACTACTAAGTGGTATTTAATGCACTCATTTTCCCCTGAAATACACAAATTCTTCCATCTCAAAGGTCGGGAATTTTGGAAACTACAATAGTACGAGTTCTATACTTATTTTCTTCATAATTAAAAAGAATAACGTGTTGTAATAACAAAGATAGGTGAAAACAATTCAAAAGAGCAAGATTCATAAACAATGACATAATGATATTGACCAAAGATTCATATGTTTGTTATTCTGCAACAAGTATCAGAATTTCAAAAAAGCTTGCTAACCCATCAACAAATAAAAATAACTGAATAACGAAATACGGATATTATTTTCAGTACAATGTTAATCAATCGAGAACCCAGTCGTTGATGTACATCTTCACAGTAAACCAGCAAATTTTACCAAGGTCAGTTTTACTCCTTCGTGTTACTATGTAAACATGTTAAAATGCTTGTTTATTTTTATTAAACAGAAAAATGTGCACACTTTGAAAAAGGATTCGAGTTCTTTGGTTTATAATCTCATGCAGAAACAAAAATTTGCCGAACTGCATATAATTTATTATTTTTAAACAGAAGTTTCTACCTACTTTCAAGATTCATGGCCCACATTACACAATGATTTTTATCTATTCGCTAATCGTGCAAAAATTTGTCGTGTATGTATTGACCTTATTTTCAAGTGACCATTTTCAGTTTATAATTTTCCACGAAATGCCCTACCCCCTGTTTCTATGTTGACATCAAATGTTTCAAATGGTAATTATTTGCAAACGTTCAACTGTTACACCGATTACATGCCGTTACTGAATATTAAATTATCTGTCGTAATACACAACTATAACATCAAACTGTCAATCACGAGTTGGTGTCTCGTTACAGTTCACTGGTTTATGTGACAGCGAAATGTCGATATTTGACGGAAGCACGTGGAGTTTTATTAAATCTAAAGCCAACCCTCTGGAAGGTTGACAATATATAATCAATTCTGTGACATGTGGTTGTCTAACCCCCTTGTTTTTCTGTGTTCCCGTTTTTTTTTGTTTTTTGTTTTGCTATGCCCATAGACATTGATTTTTTGTAATCATCACTTCATTTGTTCCTGTGGACCAAGCTTGATGGTCCGGGGTCACAAGTTTTTTTTTTCAAATGTCTCAAAAAGTAAAATGTTTCTTTTATCAAAAATTGAAAAATGCAAAATATTGATACTAGTTAAGTGTTTATATTTGAAAATGGGGATAACAACAAAATTACAGAACATAAACGTCAAGAGCCAAAGTTCATGAGGCATATAGACAAAAAATGTAGAATTAATCGGGAAAATTGTCGATCGCAGTGATCCTTACGTCTTACATGTATTACAAAAACAAGCATACACACAATGGATATAAAATACCAAAAAGAGGATCATTTTCAGACTAAATTAATTGAGAATCGTTGCTTGATTGATGTATGTCTTAAAGAAAAGCACGTCTTCTGGAAAAGACACTTCATAATGTAACAAAGGAACAAAATAAAGACCACAGAATAAATAAAATACCAAAGTTATACACATGGAAATGATTAACTAACTCATAGTTAACTGTGGGAACAATTTCGTCAACTGCGAGTGCCATTGAAACAACAATAGTAGAATACCGAAGGAACAAAGGAAGTGATGATTACAAAAATCGAAGTCCAAAGACATGGAAAAAACGGCAACAGAGAAAAACAAAGACTAAACAAAGACAAAACAAAGATGTCAGATAGTCACAATAGACGGAAATAAAAAAAGAACGACATAAGAACTAAGGCACTTATAGTGTGAACTCCCATGAAAACCGGGAGTGACATCAGGTGCTCTGGAAGGGGTACGCATGTCCTGCTCAACTAGTGGCAACCGTCACATTATCAGTGGGTCAATCCAGGGTAGAGTCAAAATGGGGTATATTTAATCTATGAAGACTGAAATCTAGCTGAAAATGTCCCTTTTCATTTGGGACACAGACACGTCATATCTGTTTATGATGTCATGGTGACGGCCATAGAATTTTTGAAGGGATGAACGTAACAAAGGCTGAACAAATTCCTGACTAAGCAGCTTTTGGGACAGTGTTTTGGCTCTATTCACAAAATCACTGTATACACTACATGCCCGGCAGTAACGAATCGACTGTGAAATGCCCACTCCATATGCTGGAGAGGTAGCTATATTGCTGCTCAGAAAGGGAAAGTTCACAATTGGGAAGTTAAAGAGTAAACTGTGATCCCAATTAACTAAAATGTGTCCACGATTGAGTAAAATATGGGGACGATTTAGTTTGTGTTTTCTTTTTCTTTTCTTTACCTCATGTTATGTCTTTGTTTCTATGTTTTTCCGATTTTGCCATTGGATTGTTCGTTTTTGACTGACGGTTCAGTTTTCACTTACTTTAGTAGATTGTTGAAACGATTTAATATTGTTTTTACTCCCACAAAATTTTACGCTAATGCTCTTTCATAATCAAGACATCGATGACACTATAAACTGAAGAACATTGTTTTACAGTAAGAATGAGTTTCTGGTTCTGTGCTTTGTGTCTGTCTGGCGTCATTGTTTTTGTGTCTTACGTCATTGTTTTCTGTGTTCTCGTTTTTGCCCTGTCTTTGGACTTCGATTTTTGTGAATATCACCCCTTTGTTCCTTCGGTATTCTACTGCCGTTGTTTTGTTCAAAGAAACAGGATTACTATGAAGAAAACAATGTCCTTAAAGCATCTCATAAATTTTGGAAAAATCATTCATGCTGCTTATTACGAATTTTGTCTCCTGAGGCGTCAAAATTTTCCTTCATCAAGTTTTTCCCAAAAGATGTATTTTTAAAATGCGGAGACTATTAAAAAAATCAATTTTGAAGAAAAAACCATATGTTCGTGTGCATTTCTTTCTACTATCGTCATTTCAAAATCCCTATTTTTGGTCGTTTGTGCAATTTTCATGATTTTTGGGACTATTTAGGTAAACACATCGATCACCATTTCTGCCAACGTTTCCGGATTATAAGGTCTCAATTATCTTAAGAAATATCAACAAGTAAGTGGGGCCTGAAATAATTGTCATGACGGTGGGACCTAGTAATGGTCTGCGTCAATACGTGTCCCTCCGTCCGTCCGTATGTCACACATTTACTCCTCAGAAATCGCTAGTCGGAATTCTTTCAAATTTTACAGGATTGTTAGTCACCGTTAGTACTAGAGCATATCGCATCGCCATTTTGAGTCGTCAAACTTTGAGGGAGTTATGGGACTTTGATTATTTCCACATTGTAATGCAATGACAAATCGTGTGGACACAACTCCTCAGGAACCGCTAGTCGAACTAATTCACATTTTACAGGATTGCTAGTCACCATAAATAGTAGATCATGTGCAATGCCATTTTGTTTCATCAAATTTTGTGGGAGTTATGGGACTTTGTTTTCTTTTCCACATTGTTATACAATGGCAAAACCTTGTGGACGCAACTCCTCAGAAACCGCTGTTCGAACTCATTCTAAATGTACAGGATTGTTAATCGCCATATGTACTAAATAATATCGCATCACAGTTTTTATTCGTCGAATATTGTAGGGGTTATTGGACTTTAAAAAATTAATAATGTTATGCAATGACAGACACAACTACACATATTACCTTCAAATTTTCAAGGAGTGTTAGTCACCATATGTACTAGATAAAGCGATTTATTTGAGCAATGTCGGACCGCCACTTTTTGGATAATAAACATTTAACATGTCTTAAATTAAAAGCAGGATATCAAGCATAAAATCTCATGTTTGGTATTATTTTATAACAAAAAATAGCAACAAGTTTTATTGTTCAAGCAGACATTTTCCTATTCTTACTAGAACATGTAAAGATTAGCTGAAAAATGTACATCAAAACACTTTTTGGGGTGTCTTAAACTAAAAAAAAAGCTAAAAATTAAAAAGGGAGATAATAAAACCAGGGAAGGTAGTCAATTTATTCACTATTTCTTAAGCAAAGTTGTCATAGCTACAATACATACGTTTCATTGATAGCTGTTTTCTTTCAATCATGTTTTGATTTCAGCAATATGTATTACTTAAATTATAAGGGAGACTCCTGCCAATTTTTTTTTAGGATTGTTGGACTGAAATGGGTTGTAATGAATAGTGGAGCTTTCTGTTACCACGGAAACTACACCGGAAACCTGCAAATTAAAAACAAATGTATTGCTAGATATTTTTATGCCCCGTCTACGATAGTAGGGGGCATAAAGTGTTCGGGTCTTTCCAAAGTTAGGATTACAATACGATTGAAGTTTTATTTCTGTGAAGGGTGTATGATATTATCATGAAACTTTGTATAAATACTCATTAGGGTATGATTAAACAAAAATTATAATAAATTTTTTTCCGAGCTACATGTAACAACCTAATGCTTCACTGATAATGGAACTATAGGCTCAGAGGCTGAGCCTGTATCGCTTATCTCACAAAACACTTCTTTGCCATGTATTTTTTTCACCAATGGGGTCTAATGTTTAGCTATGTTCTCCATTATCACACATGTTTCTGTCTAATGCTATTAAAATGGATCATTTTAGCAATTGACCTTCTATACATTCAGTTAAATATGCTTGACTAGTTTCAGAGAACATGATGATAAAGACGGATTTCTTATACCGGGCTCTAATGTTAAATTATGTTCTGCACTGGAGGCCAGGTTTTTTGTCAGATCGAAATGAAACGAGCAATTATTGAAAGGTACCATCAGCATCATTCCTGTAAAGTTGGGTTGAATTTGCTTCAGCAGTTTCAGAAGAGAAGATGAAAATGGTTATTTTCCCATAGGGACCAATGTTAAACTTAAGTTCCGCGTTGGTGGCCATGCTTTTATCGGATCGAAACGAAATGAGCAATCCTTGTTAAGGACTTTATATAAACCATTCCTGTTAAACTTGGTTGAATTTACTTCAGTGGTTTCAGAGGGAGAAGATGAAAATGGGATTTTCCCATAGGGTCCAATGTTGAACTGTGTTCCGTGCTCGCAGCCATGTTTTTAACGGAGTGAAATGAAATTAGCAATCTTTGTTGATGACATTAGTACATCATTCCTGTAAAATTTGGTTGAATTTGCTTCAGCCGACTCAAGGGAGAGGATGAAAATGTGATTTTTACCATAGGGTCCAATGTTTAACCTAAGTTCTACGCCGGCAGTCAGGTTTTGTTTATCAGATCGGAATGAAATTAGCAATCTTTGTTATGGACCTTCAGTACATCTTTCCTGTAACTTTTGGTTGAAATTGCTTCATTCGTTTCAGAGGAGAAAATGAAAATGTGATTTTTCACATAGGGTCCAATGTTAAACCCAATTTCCGTGCTGGTGGCCATTTTTTTTCTATCGGATCCGAACGAAATGAACAGTCTTTGTGAAACACCTTTAGTACATAAGTTGTCGAAATGCGCATATGCAGAATTTAAATTCACAGTAACTTCGGTATTTAGTTATTTAGTACACCATACCTGTAAAGTTACGTTGAATTTGCTTCAGTGGTTTTAGAGGTAGAAAATGAAAATGGGTTTTTCCCATATGGTCCAATATTAAACTATGTTCCGTGCTAGCAGCCATGTTTTTTATCGATCTAAATGAAATGAGTAATCTTAGTTTAGGACATTTAGTACATCATTCCTGTAAACTGTGGTTGAATTTGCTTCAATCGTTTCAGAGAAGAAAATGAAAATGTGATTTTACCTATAGGTACAATTTTATACACAAGTTCCACGCTGGCAGCATGTTTTTTATCGGATCCAAACGAAATGAGCTATCTAAGTTAAGGACTTTTAGTACATCATTCCTGTAAAGTTTGGTTGAATCTGCTTCAGCCGTTTCAGAGAAGACGATAAAAATGTGATTTTACCCATAGGGTCCAATTTTTAACCTAAGATCCGCGCTAGTGGCCATGTTTTTTATCGGATTGGGAGGAAATGAGCAATCTTCATGAAGAACCTTCCATACAATATTTCTGTAAAGTTTGGATGTATTTGCTTCAGTGTTTGCAGAGGAGAAGATGAAAATGTGAAAAGTCAACAGACAACGGGCGGACGGACGCCCAGTGATTGCAATAGCTGACACTAATTAGTTAAAAAGTATGAGGTTTACTCGTAAATTGAAGTTTTTTTTTTCTGTGAAGGATATATGCTATCATCATGGAACTTTATAAAAATACTTATTAGGATATTATTTTTTTCTGTGAAGTATGTATGCTTTTATTATTAAACTTTACATGAATACTCATTATGGTTTTGTTTAAAAAAAAATCATAATAAAAAATTATCCAAGTTTCAAACTTCATGCTTCACTGATCACAGAAAATGGGGGATAATATG
>MJUU01014909.1:41528-56661 GCA_002080025.1 Modiolus philippinarum | reverse complement strand
TATATTGTTGGTTTTTCTTTGTCTTTTAAAGATCACATGAAAATGTTGTCTACGTCAGATTTAGAGCGAATAATAGATTAATATGAAAAAGAAAGGAAATGGGGTAAATGTCAAGGAGACAACATCCCATATCCAGGTAAAAACGACCCAAAACAAAACATCTAGGGGTCACCGTACGGTCTTCAACACAGTGAAGAATCTCAACCAAATAGCAAGCAGTAAATGGCCCCCAAAAGGTAAAAAAGTGAATAAATCAATGGAAACAAACCACATCCAGTAACCCAAATATCAAGAAACTAAAATTTTATAAGAAGACAAGGACAACCCAATGAATGGAAATTACTGTAAATTTAAGTTTCTGCATCTAGCCATTTCGACAACTGATGTCTCTTCATAAAAAGAAGGAATATAAATTTCCATTATAAACTGATGCACAGATTAATTTCTAGACTTGTGACTTATTCACATATTTCTCCACATAATAATTCTGACCATGATTACTTTCTTTGAAACAGAAAAATACTTTTAAAACTAGTTTAACCCCGCCGCAGCAGGTTTGCGCCTGTCTCAAGTCAGGAAATTTATCAAGCCTTTGTATGTCTTGTCTTTTTTCTAGTTAGTTTACTTTATGACTATAGGAGTCCAGGATGATGTTTATTTCGCTAAACTTGATTACTCTTTATTGAGGGGCCGACTCCGACCTGCCGTTGAGTGTGGGGTATCCTCACCGTTCATTGAAGATCTTATGGTGGCTTTGAGTTGTTATTACTCCCCTTTTGGTCGTTGTCTCTTTGACACATTCCCCGTTTCCCTTCTTTTTTTTTCTATTTTAAGACTCTAGATTTCTGTGACCAATTCACGCAGTCCTTATCTTACATGTAATACCTCTCACCTTGACCTGACCAATCTGCAAAAAAATCTTTGAAACGTTTCCTTTTTATTTACTTATACTGTGTCTAATACATGTCTACGGCCATTGTTTGTGTTTCCTGTTATTTTTTTAATATCAACTTCTTCGGGGGTGATTTTTTCGGGTAAATATTTACTATTAGTAATTTGTTTTGCGAGTATGGAATTCTCTGCTTCTATTGCATAGAGTGCTGAGAAATCCATCCGAGCAAAACAAATTACTAATAGTGTTTTTATCGCTAATTCTGCTCTTGGTATATATCTGATATATGTTTCCTTTTCTACAAAAATATTTTTTAGGTTAAACATATAATGTTTTGTTAAATATAGCTTTTTTTCTCTTTGAATTATTTTTTTTTCACGAAACGTTACGCGACGTAATATTAATACGCTGTTGCTAATGTTCCATAGAGATTGACAATATGTTCATATCAGCGCAGTGAAGTGGTAATAGAATTATTGTCGCTCGGGAACAATTGAAAATCAACCAAATTAGCGATAAAAAATCCTAAAGCACCAACCAATAAGGCTAAATGTGAAAAAAAAAAAACGATTTGCTTTTGGTAACAGAAGTTTTCCAATATGTTCCGTCAATATTAGCAGCCAGTAGAATAATTTCTATTATTTGCAAGTTTCAAAAATACATGCATATTTGCTAGTCGATAATGCATATGTTTGTATGTATTTGCTAGTTGTGGTTGCATTTTTTCTGCTAGTTCTGAATATTTCTAATTTCTAGTTGAGAATACATGTCGTTATACTAGCTGAGAATGGATCTTTTTTTTTGGTAGTTCAGAATACATTTCTTTTTCCTGCTTTAGTAAATACATGTCTTTTTGCTAGTTGAGAATACATTCTTTTCGGTAGTTAGGAAAACTTTATATATTGGCTAATTTCAGAAAACATGTAATTCAGAATAACTCGGAGGACAGGTATGTTTGCTATTTTAGTACAACTAGAGAATGTGCCGAAGGCTGTACTATCGACGTTGAAAAATTCAACAGAGGGATGGTAAAGAGAATTATGCTATGTGCCTTATACGCTATTTGCTACTTCATAACACCCCTGTTAGCTAGTTCAGAATACATGTCTATTTGCTAGATCAGAATACATGTCTATTTGCTAGATCAGCATACATGTCTATTTGCTAGTTTCAGAATTCATGTCTATTTGCTAGTTTCAGAATGCATGTCTTTTGTGGCCCAATAAAACTAGTTTAACCCAGCCGCAGCAGGTTTGCGCCTGTCCTAAGTCAGGAAATTTATTAAGTCTTTGTTTGTCTTGTTTGTTTTCTACTGAGTTTACTTTATGTCTATAGGAGTCTAGGATAGTGTAAATTTCGCTGAACTTGATAACTCTTTATTTAGGGGGCCGACTCCGACGTTCCGTTGGGTGTTGGGTTTCCTCGTGGAAATTGTGGTGGCTTTGAGTTGATATTACTCCCCTTTGGGTCGTTGTTTCTTTGACACAATCCCGTTTCCCTTCTTTTTTTCTATTTGCTAGTTTCAGATTACACGAAATAAAAGGGACAACAGAAAACACCTACAATGGATGAAAATTATGATTACATGCTACAATCTGCTAGGGTAATACACAGGGAAAACACAAATAAGACAAAAGACAAACGTAAACAATGATAGGAACTCGGGACAGCCCGACTTGGTACCGGCACTAGCAAAAGCCAGCATGTCTCTTTGCTACATGTAGTTCAGAATTTTCAGCAAAACTGTTTGTAATATTTTACGTAATGATATGGAGAAAATGAACATGAGACCATTACACATCTGTTAAACCTAATTGCAATAAATTTTAATGAGCTGTACGGCCATTTCGGAAATGAATTCCTCATCAACAGAACTAGAACCCAAACATGTAAAAAAATATTTAAAATACATTAAACCAAACGAATTCCGAATAATCAGTGATATCAAATATATTTTTAAGGACAAAACTACGATGGAAGAAGTTAAACCTTAGTTCAGAATATATTCTGCTAGCTGAGAATACATTGTCTATGTGCTAGTTTTATATTATATAACATAGTTGCTAGTTCAGAATACATGTACAGTTGTATATTTGGTAGTTTGTAATAAAGTGTACATCAATAAATATTTTCTAGAAGGAAGACAAGATTTTCTGATCTTTTTTGTGGTAGAACATTGCTTAGTAATCATGTATTGTAGAGTGTCTCATGTGCATTTACTCCATATCCCTCCATTGTTAATGTATTTTGTATTAGTAATAGGCATGCATTCTGAAGTAGCAAATAAATATGGAATATAGGACATTTTGTTTTTGATACGGACGTTATCACGGCCAGTTTCAAGTAAGCTCGTTAGGGCGAGCTTGATGCGTTACGCCGTGATGAAGTCCGCATCAAAAACAAAATGTCCTATATTTCTGTTATCAACTACACAGTGATTTTTTTAACAGAGCAAAAACACTGTCCCAAAAGCTTTGTTCAACCTTTGTTAATTTCATCCCCCAAGAAATTCTATGGCCGTCACCATAACATCATTGAAAGATATGACGTGTCAGCATCCCAAATGAAAGTAGACATTTTCAGCTAGATTCACGTGTTCCCGGATTTGACTACCGACTTCGCCATTTTCCTGGATTGACTCACTCACAGTGTGACGGGTGCTGTTAAAAGAGAAGGACATGCTTACCCTTCCGAAGCACCTGATGTCACTCTCAGTTTCACTGGAGTTCACACTGTGAGTGCCTTTGTTTTCAATGTCGTTATTTCTATTTCTATGCTTTGTATCTGTCTAACGTCATTGTTTTTGTGTCTAACGTCATTGTTTTTGTGTCTAACGTCCTTGTTTTCTGTGTTCTCGTTTTTGTCATGTGTTTGGACTTTTCCACTCCTTTTTTCCTTTGGTATTCTACTGCCGTTGTTTTATTCACAAAATAATAATTAGAACTCTGTAATGAAATAAAATAAACTGAAATTTCAATTTTAGCACAGTTAATCTATTGTTTACTTCAATAATTCATATGCATTCTTCATTCAACGTATTACGCGTATGAACACGACAAATAGTACAAAACATGACGTCAGCATAGCAACCTGCTACGCCTTCATTGTGACCCAAAATTTTTTGGATAATGTCCAGTACAGTGATACTGAGATTATCAGTCTCTGGAGTTCATAGGAAATTCATACAAATTGCCGATAAACATAAATTATATTTTGAAACTATCACATTATGTTGACGTTTCTGAAAGCCTTTTATAAGTAACAAAATACCTAAAGTAAGTGTAAATCTGCCTTTTGCATTTGCCCATCTCGACAACTTTTGTCTCTACAAAGCATATAAAACTAAACTTTGGAAGTTCTATAATCCAAAGGTGCAGATTATTTAAAAGCTTATAGAAATCAATTCAAAATTATCTTAATCAAAAACCAAAATCGGCCATGCACAGGGCTTTGCATGAGGCAGATACATTTTTTTGTACTCATTAGTTTTAATGAAAATTTTCTATTTTAAATATTGTTAGTTTCAAAATAAAATCGATTTCCTGTACATCACCGAAGACCTTGAATGCTGTATTGGTAAATACCTTCGAGAGCAAACAGTCCACCAGCAGTAGCATCGACTAGTGGTAAAATATAACAAATAACCAAACTGTAAATTTACTTTAAAAAATGGAGCTTTGACGATTGCGTGCGAATTTGTTTATTAATAAACAATCAGAGCTGTCTATTTTTATGATTCTTCTTACAGCAACCAAAGCGTCACAAATAGTATGACATTAGTTATGAAATCAATATGGAAAGTATGTTAAAATGGGCGGCGAAAAAAGGCTTTCCGGACTTTTGATTCCTTTTTTCCGATGTAATTTGCACTCACATTCACACTTGGGTAATGAATTCTCCGTATTAATCTCTTGTTTTGGTGTTCTTAAGAAAAGACAGATTTTTTTTACAACCAGGGTAGACACCCGGTCTTTGCTGGCGGGAATAATTTTACTAGAACATTTATTTCATGTCGCTTTATGTCTGTATTCGCCCCCCATAAATTTCCAAAATATTTTTTGTCAAACGAATATGATTATACGTCTTTAATTTCAATTTTCCTACAAAATAAAAGTTTAAAATATCATCTCTATAATAAAAAGAAACGAAGCTTTGCCATCGCTGCTATGGCATTACCTGCGTCAGATTAAGCCTAATAATTAATCACAATTTCTGAAATTAGTGCTTCTTACCAACACAAACTCTCTTTATGTAAATTGAGCTCCAATAAGCTCTGTGGTAAAAGATGCAAAGTCCCACAATTTGTAAATTTTCTGGGTCAGTCCCTACTACTAACATTTTTATGCATTTTTTTTCTATATTCTATGGGAAAAAAAGGTCAAAATTGTATTGAATCAATAGGTAAATATGTTCATCCTTCACAATGACAATGAAAAGTTCATTGTGACTTCATAGTCAGTGTTTGTCAGTTCGGTAATAAATTCTAATTCAACTCAAAAATGCCTGTTCTAATAATCTGTCAATCACGGTAAAAACCATTATGCTTCTGCAGTGAAATTGAACAGTATAAACTTTGTTACAGTAAATTTGATGTATATACTAATCACGACAATAGTAAAACTGTCGTGGTTCTCGAGTGCACGAAAATAATACATATATAATTATACGAATACATGCAATTAACCTTGAATCCTTAGTCCGACCCAGGCAGTCACTGCATACATTATAATCCAAAGGATGTCACAATAATAAACACTTCAATCTAGTGGCACATGGAGTCATAAACTTGTGCAGTTCTGGGTATTACGTCATTATTCCACACATATACACTCCAAAGGCATATACTAAAAGCCGGACTGGTGACTGGTTCTTGTGACGTAGTCTGTACTCGGCACGACATTCGCCCCTTCTTTGTAGAACCAGGCAGGGGATCAAATGATTAAACGGAAAATCTATCACTGATAATGAGTGAGTAGCGGCCAATGTGGTGATACCAGTAAGACAGGATGTCAATGTTTCATTTCCAATCATGCAGCTGTTCAATTAGCATCCAAATCCATATTAAGGATGGTCACTCCTCAGGTTTTTGAAACTGTGTCTTACTTTCGGAATTCTCATATTTTATCCATCATGGTGCATTAGAAAATTTTGCACACTAACCCCCAATTTTCTTTTCAAAATATGTTTGTATACATCTTGAATAAACTTCTGACAAAATTTGATGAAATTCTTGATTTATCTTCATTGTATTTCAAAGGTCGATTGCCTTAATGCAAAGTAAATGAAAATTCTAGAGGAGTTCGGTTTCCCGCCAAAATTTCAGGCACTTTAATCTAAAAAACGGACACACTGACCTATCAATATTTTTTGCTTAAAATGATGTATGATCAATGTTCTAATAAATAAACATACTGATTTCAAATCCTTGACATTCTGAACTTAAGGAGTGACCATCCTTAACTCCAAACAATACTATTAACAAATACATGTTAACATTATAAACAGCATCAACCCAATTCAGGAAAACCAAATAAACAAATAGCTCCTCCTTGAATAACGTCCAATAAGCATTTACAAACTGCTGTTTCCAGCCACACGACTACATCTGACTTGTTTCATAGATAGTGGCAAAACCTGCTGGGGCCTAGGGCCCTGTAGAAACACTTTAAGGACTAAAGATCAACTTCTCTTTCTGGGCCAAACAACAAACAAATATAAATGGCTGGGTGTCCCATGACACCACTGTTCTTTGAAAAGACATACAATGTTTTTTTTTTCTTTGAACCCTCCAGACGAGTCCTCTGCAACAGACCAGGTCAATGTTATCAACTAACAAGAAAATATGCAAGAAACATCTGTGAATTGTCCATTCGATGTCCTGATTGTGGATGTTGTTACTGTTATAAAAATGAAGATTATGAAGAAGATTATTGAGGATTACAATATTGATAATACTGAAGAACTATTCATCGTCTTATTTTACTTCAATATTATTATTACACTATTATTGTTATTTTCTTCTTTTTTTGTTGGGCAGGTGCACTCCCATAATGAATGCCTGAAAGAAAATATTCCATGAAAGATTTTTAACCACAGGAACAGCAAAACTCATATGAAACTGGTCAGATATCCAAGCCATAAGATCACTACCAAATGCTTGATTCATATGACCTCAGTCCTAAAAGAAAAGCCAAGAAAGAGAAATGATAATGAGAACAACAAGAATTCAAAAACATAAAAATCCCAACATATGTACAAAATTTATAAAAGCCAGGGCTTACAACTTCAAAAATCACAGTCCTTCAGGTACGCCATGATTTTGGGCTGACGACCTGTCCGGGTATAACTTGTCGGTTCAACAGCGATGACAACAGATCCCTTATTAGTTGCGACTGAACCTGAATTCAAACCCAAGCTACCATCAACCCCGGCAACCCTGCATTCAGGTCTTTATGTCAGGGCCCTTGAACCGAAACAAACTCTGGAATTGTAGTAGATACTGCAGTGATATCGGGACCTACATTTCCAGATTCAACTATGCACTCATCTGGTGGTCAATCACTAATTTTCAAGCCATAAATATTAGCCAAACCGCCCCGTTCAGTGGTCTCGGCAAGGAACTCCCCCATATATGGAATGGTTTTTCCCAAGTGGTAGTTTAACTTTGACTGGAGCCCATCTCTCAATTCCATATTGTAATGTTCATTTCCTAATATGTTGAGCCAAAATGAAATGTTCCTGTTATAACATGATTTGTGGTAGTCAGAATGTGTGACGCTGTATTCCTTGCTATCTTGGAGTTGATATAAAGGACATAAAGCATCTATGACCAGACAAGCTGTTGGCCATGGCGACCTAAGTTTCCTGCACTGTCCTTCCAAGGTGAAGGCGTTAACCTTACATACAATATCTCTAGGATCATACTGATGTTCAGCTAGGTGCAAGTCGCACCGTCTTTCCAGTATTAACTCTGGGACAAGTACTAGCATTCCTTAAAAAGGCATGTTCAGACGACCAATCCACAAGTCTGGTTGAAAGTGATGCTGGACAGGCGGATATTTTCCAATGACATTCGAAGAGGTTGGATCGCCTCTCTGTCCAGCATGAATTTATTTTGGGTTAAGCCTGTGAGCCTTGTACTTAGGACATGTAGAGCTAAAGATGAAATAGAGATGTGCCTGTCTGAGTGTCTGTTTCTCTTCTTCAGATAAAAGCGTATCATTTGCAACACTACTTCATTGAAACCGTAGAAAGCATTGATCCACACTAGAGCTATTCCTTTTGAATGCCTAGGATAAGATACTACCCTGTTATTCGTACTTGGAGTGGTGTTTCCTGCCCTTGACAATTCTACATTTGGAGGAAATAAACTATGTGACAGTTTGCAAAACTGGTTGTCCATAGTAGTCGTCCCGACGACTAATTGGTGCTCAAGAGTTGGCGAGATATCTGGTTCACACAGCTTATGATAAGGATGATCACTTCGGCCTATTCTAGATGGATTAATAGCAGAGTAAGGAGCTAGAGACGGGGAAGTGTTCCCCAGAACAGACGTAATACGTACAGCTCCCCCAGCCACCTGAGCTATATTTTGGCCTATCGAGTCAAATGATTTGTTAGCGTCCATCGAGCTGAATATGGTTGGTGCTTTATCTGGATTTGAAACATTCGACATTTGGAACTCCTGTATTGAGGTAGTCTGAGCTGCAGTCGGAGCTAAGAGCCCCTGACTTGTAGAAGCTGACGTCTAACCGACACTTTGGTCCTCACTTTTTACAGTAGTGTCCTTTTCAGGAGCTGAGCATGCAGTTGGTGGACTTTCTGAATGATGGTTGTCTGTAGCCGCTCCTGCTGCAACCCTTCCGTTCATAGGTCTTGCACCAAACTCTTGACTAACCTCTCCTTTCTCCTCGACAGAAGTCTCTATCCCTTCCAGAGTTTCTGGTGATACCTTGGTCTTTAAATCACAGCTCATCCGTATCATTTGACCGTTTTGTGATTCGGTTGGGTCCAGTACTAACTTGTCCTTCCCAGCCTTGATTACTACCGAGTCAGTTGTCACTTCCAGACGACTGTCATTAGCTTGCTTAGTAACATTGGCAAATACAAAGAATGTCCTCTCGGAAAGCAATTTATTATAAATATGTGCCAAGCCAGGTTCTGCAAGACGATGTTTCAACTTTGATTTAGGTATGCCAGTAATAGCTTACACATCGTTCAAGTCGATGCAGCCTGATGTACTTCTGAGCTCAATGATTTCTTTAGCCATGCTGACATTAATACCTTCAAATTCCAGAAGTTGTTCTTCAGTGGCTTCCATAAATCTTATCGGTCTATTGGCCATTTTGTCCTTTAATCCTTATATTAAAACATCAGCAATTAAATCTTAATTCAGTTAATATTTTTTTATTTCAATTTTAACCAATAATTACGACCTTATGCCAAGCACGAGTTCCCTCGGACTGACTGTTGTTATCTTTTCCGTTCCTCGATTGGACATGCGCAGACAATCAACTTCCGTCTTGCTCGTTTTGACAATCAAAATGGCTATTCAAAATGGCGGTTGTCTGGAAAGAGAAACTTGAACAACAAAAATTAATTACTCCAAATATACTGAATAAATAGTTCCAAAAACATTTGCAAATGCAGCAAATTATGACGCACAATTTGTTTTCATATGTGCCCATGCGTGTGTAGAATAAAATGGCTTGTATATAGAGCAGGGCTGGTTTTGAAGCATGAAAGCGGCAAATTTCAATCCAACAGGTCGACGACGCCAATGTTGTGGTCTTCGAGTGCACGAACATAATTCATATATAATAAAACGAATATATGCAACTAACCTTGAATCCCTAGTCCGCCCCAGGCAGTAACTGCATACAATATAATCCAAAGAATGTCACATTAATAAACATTTCAATCTAGTTGCACATGGAGTCATAAACTTGTGTAGTTCTGGGTATTACGTCATCATTGCACACATATACATTCCAAAGGCATATACTAAAATCTGGACTGGTGACCGATTCTGGTGACGTAGTCTGTACTCGGCAAGAAAGCGTTATTAACATAAATTTAAAAAACGGATAAAAAGAAACACCTACTCTACATGTAGATGCCAGAGAGATGTACATGTAGGGATATTGCTGCTTAGAACAGGATATTCTATATTTTTTTTTACATAATTATATGATTCAATTGACTCATATCTGCCCAACTTCCAAGAGACTACAGAATAACCGAATTTTCATTATTCTACATAATCTTCAAAATACTAAAAAAAATCGATTTAACTCAGAAAGGAGAACATCTGAAAATAATTCTGCAGAATTATTATCTATAAGTCAAGTCTAAAGTTAAATAAAATTTGCTGGGACACTCGATGGTCACATCTGAAAGAGTTTCCCAGGCGTGAGGTTGGGCGTCGCTTAATTTTTTTTGTCTTGTAGGTAAGTTTAAAACGAATAATCCCGATACAATTGACCCGTGACCAGTCAGTCCAAATAAGTAGAGTAATAGCAATGTGGGTACTGTTAACGGTCGTTCCACCCAACCAGGTCAATAAAATAGAGCAATACTACTCAACAAAAGAATCAATGTCAATATTCGAAATTCAATATATATTAAAAAAAAAGAATAAATAAAAAAATAAAAAATAAATGAATAAAAATATCTACAACTTCGGTAATTTAGTTTGCTGCTTACTGTGAATTCATTTTTATTCGTGGCGTACCAATTTTCGTGGTTTTCGTGGGTGTCCCCAAACCACGAATTCAAATACTCAACGAAATATGATTTTCTTGTGCAACTTTCAAACACAAATGAATGAACATAATGAAGAACCTGATCAACGGAGGCCATAAACCTTGCATTTGTACCTGAGCCCCAAACTAACTGATATATCCAACAATAAGTAAATATGCATTCTCTTGAACCTTTAATAGCAGCAAAATAAGTTAAAATGCTTTATTTCCAAGCGTTTCCAAGTTAACAAATTAGCGGTAACTGGCTTCCTGTCTTGTTTACCAATTACGCTAAAGTGCTGATTTACAGTTAAGAAGTTTGGACAAGAACCATCTCAGTTCAGGTTTTATATCATATTATTAATTAAACTTTTAAAGTTTTAATTATGTTCTGCTAAAAAAGACATGTTTATTTTGCAATCAATACAGGTGTCTATTTATAAATAACGAATGGAGTACGGTTGTCAGATGGTTACCTAATTACAAAATATCTACACCTTACTATGAATATTATTGTTAATTACAGGTGACACTTTAATTACAGGTACAGTTCTGAATTTTGGTGTTTTGACATCAATACTGAAGGTACTGAAGTCATGAATTTTATAATCTTTATTTTATAAATTTAAATTATTTTTTTTCTTGGAACAAGTGGCAATCCACGAATTTACGTACACCACGAAATGTCTTTTTTTCTCTACCCACGAAAATTGGTACCCACGAAATTAAATGAATTCACAGTATTGTAGATGTTGTGTATAGAAAAAAGAAGGGAAACGGGGAATGTGTCAAAGAGACAACGCCCCAAAAGGGGTAATAACAACTCAAAGCCACCATTAGATCTTCAATGAACGGTGAGAAAACCCCACACCCAACGGTAGGTCGGAGTCGGCCCCTGAATAAAGAGTAATCAAGTTCAGCGAAATAAACATCATTCTAGACTCCTATAGACATAAAGTAAACTAACTAGAAAAAAGACAAGACACACAAAGGCTTAATAAATTTCCTGCATCGTTTTTAAACGGAATGTTGAAATACATCGGCAAACGAATACCGGAGCAAGAATGAGGAAAGGGGGAACTCTAAAATCATGAACCCAAAATCACGGCAATTCATAGACCACACGAATTGAGACAAATAAAAAAAGAACAAGTACCCAGCATAATTAAAGCACTACCAGTGTTAACCCCTACAAAAACTGAGGTATCATCAGGTACTCCGGAAGGGTAAGCATGATTTGCTCCACGCGTGGCACCTGCTCCACTGCCACTCTGAAAAGTCCGTTTTTGTCACGGTGATAGTCAGTCTGGTAATAAACTCTGGATAATGACGTCTAAGAAATCTGAAAGTGTAATGCGACGTTACAGACCAGTTTGCTGTCCTCATTGAAGATGCATTCCATTGCTTTTTTGAACGCCCACTCTAACAAAACGAAAGAATATTATTGGTTGGCAGTTTAAAGCCAAATGACTTCAATATAGAATCATTACTGTTCGGAAACGACGACTACAATGATAATTTAAATTCAGATTTTTTCAAGTACGTTTGCACATATATTCGTCAAACTAAGCGTTTTTAATTAAATGGTATAGTACTGTAAATTAATAAGAAGTATCACCCTTTTTGCTTGTGTTTTGTTGTTTCTTTTTGTATATTGTAACAATATTTATATGATGTGCCTTGCTGTTATATGTACAATATATCTTAAATAAGTTGTGACAACTTGTTGTCCAATCCTTTTGTCACTTTTTGGCAATAAAATATTACAACAACAATTGAATAGTAAATGGGCGTCAAAAATAAATTATATAATTTTTTTCGTAAAATGAATTTTGGTTTGTT
The DNA here is from genome assembly GCA_002080025.1 of Modiolus philippinarum. Lineage (NCBI taxonomy): Eukaryota > Metazoa > Mollusca > Bivalvia > Mytilida > Modiolidae > Modiolus > Modiolus philippinarum. The sequence continues at coordinate 44,184 of MJUU01014909.1, read as the reverse complement.
TTTAATACATTTATTAAAAAAATCGTATCTTAAATGACGGCAACGTCAAGTTTTGATATTTTGAACTTATAACGTCTTTTGACATTACGTTACGCATTTTTTGTCCGTTTTTGTTTGGTTCGAAACAATCTTCATGCCATATCAAAGCATTCAACATAGATTAAAAGGTGGTTACATGATTGTTGAAGTAGTAACAACCTTAAACTAAACAAGGCCGGTTTTTGTTTGGTTCGAAACAATCTTCATGGCATATCAAAGCATTCAACATAGATTAAAAGGTGGTTACATGATTGTTGAAGTAGTAACAACCTTAAACTAACAAGTACGCATTTTGAAAAAAAATTGACGAAACTTCGTTATCGATAATTTTGGAATACACACCAAGCCGACAGTTCTGTGATTGAACAAATGATTGGATTTTTAGGGATGCAGGACAACTGTGAAATTACTTGAACCGGAACTTGGGATTATCATCGCCCACCACATCTACTTTAAGTAAGCCTTGGGATCCAGTTACCTGAGGATTTTAAACGCATACTACTGCCGATGTCCACTGAAATGCATGATGACTTTACCAAACCCATCTGGGAGATTTTTCTTCCGAAGTGCGACAGTGTTTAACCAACAGACTAGACTCCTTGAACTAGCCGGCAGTTTAGCGGCGAGCACTCCTTAATCCATCTTTCAAAATTATGTTTTGTCCCCCTTTTTCCTTTTCAAGATTGTGGTCATTGAGTTAGTAGTCTGTCTGTTTTGGGTTTTATTCGTATGTTTATTATACCATAGGGAAACGGGACAGAGAAAGGGGAGGTTTGGGTACCCATAAACCGATTGTACCCTACGACTGGTTTTTTGCTTATGCCGGTACCAAGTCCGGCTGTCCCGAGATCCTATCGTTGTTTACGTTTGTCTTTCGTTATTTCATTGTTTGTTTTTCTTGTGCAGGCCCTTGTTACTTTGTGGCCTTTGACTATGTTTTTCGGCCATTGTAGATGTTTCAAGTTGTCGTTTTTATTCTACAAAATGTATGATCAAGATTTGTTTAAATATTCGATAAAATATGGTTTTATCGTTTCTTTTGTTTATGAGTATATTATAGTACTATTGCGTAATGTTTTTCATACTGGCATTGTAAAAGATCCGAGGTAAGCCATATTGGCCTGAGGTGCAAGCCGAAGGTCTATGAGACCTACCGAGAATCTTTAACAATGCCAATATGAAAAACATTACACAATGATATCTTTATTAATTAACTTCATTTCCATCAATTAATATATCAATTGCTTTCCAGTATTTCTTTACATTTTATTTTAAAAGACATTGCGTCCTGCCATAACACGGCAGCAGACGGCAATTTACGCACTTTGGCTTATTTCAATGGTTTCGTAACCAGACGATAAATCAAGAGGAGTTATGATAAACCCCATTTTAGACGAAGCCGATATTGGCCTAGTTTAGGTCATATTGTCTTGCTTTTGTCATTCTTATTGAAATGGCAGCTTTAAACATATTAAGTCAAATGCACTTAAGTTAATTCATAATTATTTTTTATATTTATAAACCACTTCCTACTAAAAAATCCACTGTTTGTTGCATAAGAGGAAAATAAAAATTACTGGCTGTTGTTATTAAATCTCTGTCAACATAGTATAAATATTTTCATCAAACATCTGCAACTGCATACTCATGGCGGGCAGTCCCTGCATTATAAAGTGCTTGGTACAAGTATCATCTATAAAATGACATGCTTTGATATACATTTGTCACAATAATAGATTTGCTGCAATTTTATCCATAATGTGTCATTTAGCGTTGAAGAATAACAGATCATCCGGTAAAGGTAGGCGTTATTAATTTACAAATATATATTTTTGTGATGATTTCTGTCTGTTTTGAAAACGATTGACTTTTCAGCTGACTAGTTATATTCAAAGTATGAAGGAGCAAGCAAAAAATACATAGAAAGAGCACAATCAGAATGTATTTCCACTAATGGATGATTCCCCAATTCTATGAAACAAATACATGTATTATTGGATCTTTATATTTTGCTTGATAGTCTCAACTTAATTTTTCTGGGGGATACGAGATAAAAACGTATGGTCTTATTTCAAAGTTTTTGTTGGCTTAAGATAATTTGTGATGATAAAATATATTCCATTATAATTCTTTTTTAATGTGGTATATCAAATTTGTTAACTCTCTATTACGAGAATAATAATATATCATCTTTTATACATGACATCATTTTATGTGAACCGTAACGAGATAACTATCGTTAATACGAGAAATCTATCGCGAGAAAACTATCTTGTCATTACAAGAAACCTATCGTATTATTACGAGATAGTAATATATGAAATTTTGTAATATCACTATCACATTTTTCCGAGATTGTTATCTGTAATTACGAGAATATTATCGCATCATTACGGAAACATTTTGCCATAATTACTAGATAATTATATAGGGAATTACAATAAAATGATAATTTTACACAGTAAAGTATTACATAACAGTTCATATATAAAACAATGAAAGTTCTCATCTCATTTAAAAATGACGAATATTAAAACTGACTGTCCTTATAGGATACACCTCAGATTAAATTACAAAACAATGATAGTTACTTTGTACAATAAAAATGTAGTAACAA
>MJUU01014909.1:0-19038 GCA_002080025.1 Modiolus philippinarum | reverse complement strand
GTCAAAGGTCAAGGTCAAAGGTCACCGATGACCTTCAACCTGGTACTCAAATTGAAGGTCTTTTCATGCTGATCACTTTAAACATATATGTTTACTATATTATCTGTAAGCGTTTAAAGGTTATTCGCAAAAAACCGATTTACGGAAACGCATCAAGGGCTATAACTCAAAAACGGTTCGTCGCAGAGTTTTCGTTCAATTGAATCAAATGTACATCTCAATGAGAGGAACATTTTTGCTATATAATGTTTTAATAAATTTTTTATCGTTTGCTAGTTATCGCGATAACAAAATTTCAAATAGCCGCCATTTTGAAAATGGCGGACGAAAAATATTTTTGACCATATTTTTGTAATCAGGACTAAAAAAGCTACCTGGAAACCAAATTTCATCAAAATCCGACAACTTTGAGAAATCGACATATTTAGGGGTCAAAAACGCGTAACCGGGGTCGCGACCCAAAAAAATTTTTTTGCATGATAATTCATCCTGAGGATGAGTCCAACATTTTCCTCACCTCAGTTTTTTTTTATATCGGTTACGGTTTATGAGGAGATCTGATAACAAGCAAAACAGTGTTAGGGGAGATAACTCCCTTCGCGAAAAGTGTTCAATTAAACAGGGTCAGTTTTAAATGCAGAATCACTTAACAATATCATTTACCAAAAATCTTTCCGACATCTCGCGAAATGACTATACACGGAATGATCGAAGAACGGCGGAAGAATAAAAATTAAAAAAAATAATAATCAGAACAAAAACTAAAGGCTTTCCACTTGGAAAGTGGAAAGACCTAATAATCAGAAGAAATACAATAAGGTTTTTCACTTGTGGTGAAAGACCTTAATAAAGCTGACAATTTTGAACTAAGGATAATTGAAAGTCTATTTTTATAAGGTAATGAAATATACCCATGCTTGTTTTATCCTTGATAATTACAAGATATTTTTTTATGTATTATATTGTAATGTAATGAATAATTCATATGAAGTTTACATCTCCCAGCTCATTAGCTATTCAAAAGCCGGTGGTCGATACAGCGACTTCCTTGATAGAACCCGGTTGCTCATAAATAGGATACTTAAACAAGGATATGTTAACCAAAACTTGAAGTCATCCCTCCAAAAACTTTACGATTGACTTCACCATCATGTGGACCGCTATGAGATATCTGTTTCCCAGATGACAGCAGATCTTTCCCTTTAAAGCTTAAATGTTGTTTCCTTTACCGGATTTGACATGTTCAACACAGTTGGTGTCTTATAAGAAGTAGTAGATGCTTACTCTACCGGTGCACCTTACAGCAAGGCTACGAATTTCATAGATTGATAAACGAATTTCGTTTGGTTTTAAAATTTTAAACATTTTTGAAATTATGGATTTACTTTGTTTGGGTTTTAGTGCTGCTAATGAGGAATTAATTTCCGAAATGGCCATACAGCTCAGTAAATTATTGCAGTTGGAGTGAACATATTTGTTATGGTCTCATGTTCATTTACTCCATATCCTACATACAATATTTGTAGACGTTTGATATTTAAATATAGACGGCTTGTTGCATGGGGCGTTTTTCACCCTCGTTTTTTACGGAAATGTTGTTGAGGGATAAATGATCCAGGGAGATTGGGATGTGACTTCCGTTCTTTGAGTGATGGGGATGTTGACAGAATATTCTTCATGATTTCATTAAATTGGGTTTGGGATCCGGTTCCCTGAAGATTTTCAGTCATACTGGCTTCTCACTGATACTGCCGATGTCTATTGAAATCCATGATGATTCTTTACTTAACCCTTCGGGAAGTTTTGAATTTAATTATTCTTCCGTAGTATGTCAGTGTTTTAACAGCAGACTAGGCTCCTTGAGCTAGCCGGCAATCGAGCGGCGAGCACTCAATTATCCTTCTTTCTAAATTATGTTTTGTCTAATTATTTCCTTTTCAAGATTGTGGTCTTAGAGTTAGTGGTCTACCTGTACTGGGTTATATATATATATGTTCATTATACTATCCGCCGTGCGCGGTCCCGGCTTATGAATAGGCCCGCAGCATCCTCTGAGCTTGGAGTATGAGTCTGCCTAACAGAGGACCCCGAGGGAACCCCGGGATATAGAAATAGGATCTAGTATCTCCGGCTTGCGGGGTGTGACCCCTCCTAAACGGGGGCTGACCCCGAGGGTCCCGAGATATAGAAATAGGTCAAATTCCGTGGTTGTGGGGGATGAATAAATACACAACCCATCTTTTGGATGGGATGTAAACTCGGGTCCACGTGTTGGAAGAAATGCCACGCTTCCTGCACGTTAAAGAACCCTTGTAGCAAGCTCTTTTTTGAGCGGTCCGTAGGTGATCGGCTACAAGGCTAAATTCTCCGCCCTTTTCGATTTCACCCTACTTTTCCAGTGGCAGTCGGAATTTCCCGTCCCATGGCCCTTTCCATACCCCAAAGTGATTATTTATTAACAAACTTGTTCTCGTCTTGGTATAGCTGAAATATTGCTGAATAGACGTTAAACAATATTCAATCAATCAATCAATCAATCATTATACTATAGAGAAACGAGATAGAGAAAGGGGAGGTTTGGGTACCCATAAACCGGTTTAACTCAACCGTTAGCTGTTGCTAGTGCCAATATCCGGCCTTTCCGAGTTCCTATAGTTGTATTTGATTGTCTTTTGTCATTTTATTGTTTTTGTTGTGCAGTTCCCTGATGGATTGTGGCATGTGATTGTAAAGTTCGGCCATTGTAATTGTTTTCTGTTATCTTCTCTTCATTAACATACCTTTTCAGCGTTGAATACATAAATATATTCTAAAAAGAAACTTGAAATAGCTTGATATAAAATTATTTACTGAATGGTCTGTGGAACGCCAGGAAACATTTCAATTAAAAATCCTGTACATAATCAGGACCATTGGGATAAACATTTTGTCCGGTGGCTTTGCACATTTTGTCTGTTTTATGATATCTGCTCTTGACAATTCTATTCGGTAATTTCATTTATATCCTTATTAACACGTGGGCATAGGATCGAAACACAATCACCGTTGTTTAATTCCAAGTCTTAATTCAGTAATGGTTGATAATTGCTGTTTTATTTATTCAAATAAAAAAAAATTAAAAATAAAATTGTTTACATGATAAGAAAATGAAATTTTATTTCCAAAACTTTTTATGTACTGTTTCGATTAATTTATTTGGTCAAAACCCTCTGTCAATTTTTAAGCTTTTGATGTATTGCTGATTTATATTTCTATTGTCTCTTCCTTTTTTATTACTTGTTCTATTTCTCTGCGTCAAATAAAATTAAATCACCGACATAAAATGAAATGAGAATACATAACAAGAGCTTATATTGCAACGACAGAATATAGAAGTACACTTTTTTATTTGCGTTTTGTTTTGTTACTTTTCTGGCAGTCTTATCTTATCATCAGACATTCTACTAGTCTGCCATTATTAATTTAAGTAGGTTTTTTTATCAATTTTTGTTTAATACTGTCTAGATACCAATGAAATAAGAATTTAATATATTTACGATACAACCTAGTAATTTATTCTGTGTAGTTATGATTTGTCAAAGTGAAATATCAGTATCAACAAATATAAAATAAACTCGTGTGGCTTTTTATGAAGAAGAAATGTAAAATTATTTGCATAAGATATCGGTACCATTAAGACACATTTATACACAAATAACATATATAAAATTTAACAATACTGCTTTCAATTCAAATAAGGGACCGATTCTGAACTGAATAAACGATGTTCTTATTAGACATTTCAAGAAATTAGCGGATATCGGACTGTGAACAAATATGGAACAACGATGTTGACAAAATATGGGTCATCTCAAAAGTTATTTTCATAACAAAACAATATGCCGTTTTTTTATTCTTTTTACGACTAAGAAAAACATTAAGATATGCCACAAATACTTTACTCCAAAGTAAGCAAATATTATTTCACTTTTTTTCAAAAATATAACCACTGCCAAGTCGAACAGACCGTTTAATTTTCGACGTATACATAAATATATAAGGAAGCATTATAGTTAGTTCTAGAACATAGAAATGTACTATTTTTTTGTTGTTTTCAATTTTTCTTGGATGATTGCAAAAATATATAGTACAATCTTCAAAGTAGAATCCAGGGTTTGAAGTGTGTGTGGGGGGAGGGGGTGGGTGCGTCATTTAAAGATCACCGGGCGTAATTTAGCGCGTATATTGTAGATAAATACATTTGTACTAATAAAACACGGATTTAACCCTTAGCATTTAAATTTTGTCGGTTTCAGGGGACACACGCACCTCACACCACTCCATGCCTTACACGAAATTAAATCCATTTATGTAAATATTGTGATGGGATATGACTTTGTTGGTTCAATTTATTATATTAAGACTAAGTACAAAAATAAAGGTGTTGCTTTGTTTTACCATGTATTTGCAGAGACGTTGCCCCATCTGCAATGGCTCCATATCCTTTGATTTGTTCTTTTGTTTTGCCGCCTTTAGTCTGAAACCAACTCGACTGTATACAAAAAGTGTATTCGACATATAATTTTTTTACGTATTATTTTGTTAGACAAGCTCATTTAGGGCCACAAAATTCACTGAAATATTTAACAGCATGCAAAGGCAGTGAATAATAGATTTCGGGCATGAACAACGATCTTTTTCCTGAAATAGTGAAAATATTGTGATTTATTACTTAAGCAATCTTTTCTTTGAAAAATAAGATCGCGTATGGGGGAAAAAGTACATAAGACAATATTCTTACTAATTCGCTATTCAAGATTTGGCGTTTTTAGAATACCAAACTCTATGCTGATATAAACACTTCATAGCTAATCCTGTAGTTGGTGTAGACTCCGAGATAGGCGGGACTTAATTGCGAAAAATGAATGGCAACCAGAGAGGGCTCTCTTTGGCTGCGTCAAATGTTACCTGACTATAATTAAGTAAAGATATCGATTCCATCAAAATGCCGTGTATGTATGGGAAGGTATAGATGTGAGAAATTCAATATATTGAATGTGGTTGTATATGGCATCACAATGGTGCGAAACAGTTTCGACTAATGCGTCAGATTGGCAAGGATTTTCCTTTTTTCAGAGAAGGCTTTTCAATATTGGGTGGTATACTGAGCGTAAATGAAAACGCAACACTCAATTTTTTAGAATTGTTTTCGCACAAATAAAAAATTTCAACAAATGCTACTGCGAAATTACTTGTAATAACACAGGCTTTGGAAAAAAAAATTCCGCATGACTAATCTTTGAAACCATGTTACGCGCAATACATGCAATGAAATGCACACGAAATTTTTTGGCGCGAATTCACGCTTAATCGGTTTTCTTTTTGATGTTTAGAATTGAAATTGTTATGCATCAGGAATATACTGGAAAAAAATACATAAGTCAGAATAAAGAATTAAGGTCGAAGATGCAATTGGCGAAATATAATGTTTTAAAGTATTCGGAACTCAATGGCGTCACCCACGAGGCGAAATTTAAGAATGTAGCGGAAATTTGTGCAGGATTAATCTACAGACAAGTCCTTCAATAAAAGAACATTGTTTGATTTTTTCATTTTGTTTTGAGATTTTCCCTGTTTTGTCGCTGTCGTCGGGTGTAGACAGTCAGTATCGATTTTCGTGAAATGTCTACTACCAAAGTATTGTTTGTCAAATGAATGAAGTTGGTTAAGACACACATGATTAAAAAGCTAATTTTTGCATGTGTTTTTTTTTTTAACAGAAACTACATTGTATATCCCCCTTCAATCCCTCTTATAAGAATAGATCTTCAAATAAGTATTTGTTACTGTTTCAGAAAGAAAATTGTGACCATCGCGGTGTAATTAGGGAATTACCAAGAGATATGTTTGTAGAAATTATCTAAACGATCTCTTATGTTCAGTGAAAGTGAAAGTAAAAAGACAACCGAGTGCAATACACGGAATGAAGCCTCAGTATTTTTAAGGGGTTAGAATTTTGATAAAAACGGTAAATTTCTATTAAACGCAAGGTAAATATTTCATGTCAGACAAGTCTGACTATTGGACTGGTGAATATCCTTGGGGGACCTCTGGTCCACCAGCAGTGACATCAACAATAGGGACTCTGAACCGGCGAAAGCAGAAGCAAGGGCTAGGTTTCAATCGATTTGTGGGCTTCCTACTCTCATTTTCCTCTCCTGTGAATAACACATCCGTATAAAATCTCATTCTGGAACTTTAGATTTCAAAATAACTTGATAATTTTCTTGAAAATGTATGGACATAATAATTCCTAAGTCACTGTGAAATAAGTTTCCGAATGTGGCAATTTCAAACTTTAATTTAAAAAGATTTCTCCCTTATCTTGGACTAGCTCAAAGAGCCTAGTCAGAGGGTAAAACTAATGCACTACCTAAGAAAAAAATACAAACTCAAAACTTCGGGAAAGATGAAATGGTAAAAAATCTCAATGTATTTTCAGTGGAAATCGACAGTATCAGTGAACATCAAATTCATGCAAAAATCTTAATTCGGCTCATCGGAGCTAGGAGCTTATTTAACTTATTTATCGCCGAATATCTCACAGATATTCTTTACTACGCAAACACTGTAGTATTAAATCACAGATTTACTAAATTATTCTTATAAATTTTTGTAGTGTCTGGCATTTTAAAACAACACGACCTTACAAAACGAAGATAAAATATGACTTTAGTAATAGTATACAGCAAAGGAATATTTCGATATCCAAGGTTCATATCTCTTCTAACTTTTCTGAAAATATAGATTACACCACAAGATCCCGTTCATTTCCATATTTTATACCACTAGAGATAGTTAAATTTTAAAATTTTAATTGCGAGGCTTGCCGAGCATTTCAAAATTTTTAAATTTAACTATCGAGAGTGGATAAAATATGGTAATAATTGGGATAAAGTGCTGTAATCTTTCTTTCTAATGATAAATGATAAACTCCGAGAATTGTATTCCGAATAGATTATTCAACGTATGTTGAATAAAAAAAAATTATCTAACGGGTCAAAACCGGTTTCATTAGAGAAAAAAAATTATATCTGTAATGTTGTATACATGATATATCGTCAAACAAATATAAAATCTGTACATTGAGAAACAAAGGTTAGAAATAAAATGAAAAAAAAATGGAACAATACATAGAAAATATCCTTTTATCTACATGTACATATATCACACTTAAACTATTTCAAATAAATACATTTCAATCACAACTAAGAACTGCAAACAAATCATAATGAAGTTATTCTGAGTATTTAAATGTACCCTAGAATATGACGAGATTTCAAATAGAAATGTTGTCTTATAATATGTACAGTTTTATATTTGTGTCTGAATCCGGGATTCTGATTATCGAAAATATTCAACTCATGATCGAAAAACGCTGTAATTCACTCATGCGCTGCGCGCATTCGTGAATTACTGCGTTATTCGATCATTCGTTGAATATTTTGCAATAATCAGAATCTCGGATTAGTTATAGTATAAATAATTATATCACAAGTGATAAAATCGTGACTGTCGCCATATACATAGAATATATGTGGAATAATTATATCGTTATTTTTGCTTTGATAAAAAGAGGTGCGATTTTTGCTACATAATAATGAAATATAGAACGTACTTACAACAAAAGATACAGTTTCAGCACATGTACTTAACGAAGATAGAAGACAAAACTCACATCTTGAACGGTATGGATTTGTAACAGTTAACCAAATGAAATCCCGTCTTGACTCATCATATAATTTCTGAAATTTTATTTATTAAGATTTTTTACTGTTTTCTGCTTTTGATTGCTATAGTAATAGGTAAAGTAAGTAAAAACCTAACTGTCAGTCCAAAACGAATAATCCAAGGACCTTAGCAACATCAGAAAAACAAAGAGACAGACAAACCATGGGTAAGGCATTAAAAAAATTAAGACGCATACACAAGGTTTGGGTTCTAGTGCTGCTGATGAGGAATTAATTGCCGAAATGGCCCTACAGCTCATTAAAATTATTGCAGTTATATATTTTCGTAAAATATTAAATACAGCCGTTTGTTTTTAAATGCAGTATGGAGTTGGTCAAACAATTCCCCGTGTTAGAGATGTATGCTCTTTATTTTGCTTAGATATGGTGTACTTGTACATGAGATATTATCTCATGTGCACACTTTGTTAAATAACTATTACACAATGTATCAAAATGTAAATTCAAAAACCTGAAATTATTGCAGTTGGAATAAACATATGCGGTATGGTGTCATGCTCATTTACTCCATATCCTGTCGTAAAATACTACATACAAATAAAAACAACAAGGCCAAATAAAAAAATGAGCGACATCAGGTGCATCGGTAGAGTACATTTTTTGTAAGCATCTCTTGCTTTTTATAGGACACCCGCCGTGTTGAACACGTCAAATCCGGTAGAGTTAATAACAATGGAGCTTTTGAAGGGAAAGGTTTGTTGTTATCTTGGAAACAGATATCCAATAGCGGAACACAAGGTGATATCGAACACGAACTTTGCAGAGTAATGACTTCAAGTTATGGGAAACATACCCTTGTTTATTTAGCCTTTTTGTGAGCAACCAAGATATTTCAAGGAAGTCACTGTATCGACTACAGGCCCTTGAGTAATAAATGAACTGGGAGATGTAAACCCCAGAATTTGAATTGGTGTACATGTAAGACTGTGAAGTACATGTATATATATCAAGTCATTACATTTTATCAAATATAAATGTGTCTGCAATCTTTTCTTAACTTTGTTCTGAAGACAACCAAATTTTGTCGATTCCCTTTAAGATTGATGCAATATACCAATACTTGATTAGCCATTAACTACTGAAAGATATTATATAATGATCAATGAACTTTAATCATGATTAAAAAAAAACAAAACAAAAACAAAAACAAAACAAAACAAAACAAAAACAAAAATGAAGATGAGTATACTCAGCCATTCTTCGCCCAAAATGTTTTAAGCGATTCTGAACCATTATCAGTCAAGGTAAGGGTCATTTTCGCGAATTTTCTGATTACAGACGGTTATAATGAGTATGCCTGGATTGTGTATTTACCGATTCGTCATAAGTTATCTAAAGGGAAACATATGTCTTCCAACTTAACCATTCATTAATTAATATATACGGTGCTTGGGGCCTCTTGAACTTACTATGAGGTATGAGCAAGGATCATTGTTGAAGGCCTCATGGTGACTTAAAGATGATAAACAACAATAAAAGCGTTGTACCATTGCTTGATTTTCATCATTCCCTTGTAGATACTTTATCGCATGTGCTTTTTATATTTATCCTTGCCTCACAGTTAACATTTCTCTTTATAAAAGTTATTCTTCTCTGATTACGTTTTTTCTGATATAGTTTTTTTGGCCTATCATAGAAGTTGGGCGCTGATTGAAAAATTAAAACACGATGCGATGTTTAACTTATTATATCAAATATTTAAATATTAATCATTCTATCAGTTTCCAAGATCGTTTAAAAACTTTTCATGCTTTACATAAATGCCTCTGCTGGTGGACTGTTAGTCCCCGAGGGTATTCACCAACCCAGAAGCCAGCACCTCTGTGCTTTCCCGAAAACCGATTTTTTAAAACATGCAATATCTAAATTAAACAAAATTTTGTTCAAAACTGAGGAATATCCCCCTCTTGCATAGCTCTATGCTTAGCTGATTTTTCTATTTAGATCATATTAGTTATTTGTTCTCTGTCAGCTGTTACAAATATTTTGATATATGGATTTCCAAATGTTTTGATTTGATCTGCACTAATGAGACATAATTGATGTAGAAAAGATAACAGGACACACTTACAATGGCCGAAAACCACAATCACATGCCACTATTGGAACTGCAATAGATTAAAAAAAAACAAAAATAAAAAAAAAAAAAAAAAAAAAAAACGAAGAAAGAAAGAAAGAAACAAACAAACATGGACAACGATAGAAACTCCAGATAGCCGGACTTGGTAGCGGTAGGGTTTAACCGGTTTATGGGTACCCAAACATCCCCTGTTCTATCCCGTTTTCCTATAGAATATAAATCATAGAAATAAAACCAATACAGGTACACTACTCACTCCAAGAACACAATGTTGAGAAGAAAAGAACGTAATTTAGAAAGATGGGTCGAGGAGTGCTTGCCGCTAAACTGCCGGCTCGCCCAAGGAGCCTAGTCTGTTGGTAAAACACTGTCGCACTACGGAATAAAAAAATCAAATTCAAAACTCCTCGAAAGGTTCGGTAAAGAATCATCATAAATTTAAGTAGACATCGGCATTATCAGTGAGAGGCCAGTATACCCGTAATATCTTCAGGTCAAATGTTGCCGAAATGCGCATCTGCAGAAATAAAGAATAGTGGAAGTACAGAAAATATCACCGTATCGCGGCGAGTCCGATAGGACGAGCTGTAATATTAGTGATATTTTCTGTCGAGACCTCTAAAGCCACCATTATTGTTTTTATGTGCAACTTCCTTGAGTCATGACATTATATTCGTGACGTCATTGCCTGATTTTTTTCTTGTATCATGTCAGCACGGAGATACTGACAATATCAGTCAGTAAGATCAGAGAAAAATGTACTTATTGCCGATAATTTAAATTTTTAGTAACTACGGTATTCTATTATTATTATTCATTATTATTTTTGCCACTGTGCGAGATGGCTATTTTAGATTCTTTTCCCCTTTGCCTTCTTTTCTTTAAAAAATATTTTTATTTTCACCTTTTTCAAATAGAATGAATCAGCAAGACACAAATTTTTATTGTTATGTATAACAAAGAAGTGACTGTCATGTTTTTATTCATTTATTTCTTTATTACATGTATTATATTTTTTTGTAATTTTCATATTGGTACAAACACTGCATTCAATATTATGTAATTAGAAATAAACCAACAAAACAATCCTGATTTTTTTAAATGATTACGTGAGGTCAAATGCAAAAAAAAAATACACAGTAGCTTCGGTATTTTGTTATTTATTACCACTGGACCGATGCCTCAGTTGGTTGACTGTAAATCCCTGCGTGTATCCCCCAACCAAGTAGAAAGCACTTCGGTGCTGGTCCGAAACCCACTTTTTTATGGAAAATTGAAATACTTAAATTTCAGAAAATTTTGTTTAAAACTAAGGAGTATCTCCCTGTTGAACAGCTCTGTCCTTTAGCTTTTCTATTTAGATCTAATTGGCAATCTCATGTCTATCAGTTTTCACACGTATTTCGGTTAATGGACTTTCAAATGTTTAGATTTGATCTGCATATAAGAGGTATAAATTGTCGTAAAGTGCATATACAGAAACGAAATTCACAGAAAACTTTGGTATTTTGTTATCAAACTTAGGATAAGAAGCTTACTTGATTATCTTTCATGCACATTTTTTGACGAACTTTGTTACCTAGATTTTTTTCAAGTCAAGAGAAAATTGAGATGTATCCCTTTTAGACAACAATACTTATGATAAGAGGCGACAGATAATTTTTTCAATTTTTGAAAATATGATTTTTCGGTATGTAAACGTAATGGTCTGAGATTTCTAAAAGGTTGGATCTACATGTATTTTAAATCGTTTATAAATTAATTTGTAAAGTCTAGTTTAAATGGTATCATTTGGTATTTTCTGCATATGCACATTTCGACAACTTATTTCTCTTTAGTGCAGATAAGACCTAAACGTTTGGAAGACCATAAATTCAAGGATGTCTTAAAACTGATAGAAAACAAATAACAAAGGTGATCTTAATGTAAAGTGAAAATAAGTTAAGGACAGAGCTTTGCATGAGGGAGATACTCCTTAGTTTTCCACAAAAAAAAAAAAAAAAAAAAAAAAAAAAAAAAATTGCAAGGTTCCAAATAGTATAGGATTTCGGGTCAGCAATTAAATGCTGACTACTGGGCTGGTGAATACCCTCGAGGACTAACAATCCGTCAGCAGAGGCATCGACAAATTGGTAACAAATAACTAAATACCGATGAACTATCAAGATGAACCAATTTCAGTATTATTTGGATGTACAGATTTATCTTATTACATCTTCAGTGGAGACTTTATCTGCACTGAAGGGACATAAGTTTTCGAAATGTGCATATGCAGAATTTAAATACACAGAAACTACGGTATTTAGTTATGAGTAATTTATAAGTAGATAAAATATGGTGGTTAACATACACACAAATGAAAAAAATATTGAATCGATTCTACGTGTAAATGGGCTCTAGATGATAAATAAAGCGCAACTTGAGTTATTTTTCTTGCGTTAACTGAGCAGCATTTATTGGTTTTCAGGATGTAAATGTTTGTCATTTCTCCACAGAATATGGATATTAACTAATAAGACATTAGTGGGAGTCTGATACACTGCATGAGATAGGAACTGGAAGCTGTACAGTGCTTGTACAGTAAAACATAACCAATCACACTATTATACCATACATCGAGCACCATTATATCCTTCACCATGCACCATTACAGCATATACCAAACACCATAGCAACATATACCATTACACCATATACTTTACACCATACACCATGCAACAAACACCATACAACATGCACTTTGCACCATACAACATGCACTTTACACCATACACGATGACCAGTAAAATTTATTTGAATTTCGGTATTTATTTAGTGGCTGGTGCATACAACAAAACGACTAGTCTATTTTACTAGACAAAATCCAGGGACAAAATGGATTTTCGAAGAAAATTTGTCGAGATCTCATTTTTCAGCCTAAACTTTCGAATATTTTTCCATATAACTTGTTATTTAGAATGTTGTAAATAAAAATAAATACTCAAAGTTGATAGACCCGATTTTTATTATGTCACGTGCAATGTACATTGTATACGAGAATTTCGATATTACCTACGTGGAACAGAAGCTTTTTCTATATATTATACACCGTACATTCATAACCTCTTTTAAAACCCTCATAAATCATATTAAATAAAATTAAGAATTTCAGTGCTATATGGTATTTAAATCATATCGCATATACTATCAACATCCCTATTGTTGCACATATACAGTTAATTTGTACCAAATTTGAGTACTAAATGGCATTTACACCATATCGCCTACTATCCATATCCTTATTGTTCCATATTTTCAGTAAATTGGTACCAAATTTGCGTACTAGTTAACAGTTACATAATATTACATACTATCAGTATCCTTGTTGTTGCATATTATCAGTAAATTTGTTCCCAATTCGAGTACTAGATGGCATTTACACATAATCGCATACTACTGATATCCCTATTGTTGCATATTTTCCGTATATTTGTTCCCAACTCGAGTACTAGATGGCATTTACACATAATCGCATACTACTGATATCCCTATTGTTGCATATTTTCAGTAATTTGTACATAATTTGCGTATTAGATGGCATTTCACATAATCGCTTACTATCGACATCCCAATTGTTGCATATTTTCAGTAAATTCATACCAAAATTTGAGTATTAGACGGCATTAAACCATATACATGTAGCATACTATCGATATCCTTATTGTTGCATATTTTCAATACTTTTGTACCAAATTTGAATACTAGATGACATTTACACTGTGTCGCCTACATGTACCATCGATATCCCTTTTGAATTTTTTGTTGTAAATTTGTACCTAATTTGAATACTAGATGACATTTATAGCATAACGCATACTCTGGATATCATTATGGTTGAATATTTTCATTAAATTTGTACCAAATTTGAGTTTAAGGTGGCATTTAAACCATATAACATACTATCGATATCCCTATTGTTGCATGTTTTTGATAAATTTACTAAATTTGAGTATCTGATGGATTTTACACATAATCCCATACAATCGACATCCCTATTGCTGCATATTTTCAATAAATGTGTACCAAATTTGAGTACTAGATGGCATTTACAACATATCGCATACTATCTACATCACAATTGTTGCATATTTTCAGTACATTTGTACCAAAATTGAGTACTAGATAGCATTTCACATAATCGGATACTATCGACATCCCAATTGTTGCATATTTTCTAATAATTTCTTCTAAATTTGAGTACTTTATGACATTTACACCATATCGCACACTATCGATATTCATATTGTTGCATTTTTCAGTAAATTTTCACCAAATTTGAGTTCTATATGGCATTTACACCATATTCCATCCTAGAGATATCCTTATTTTTTTTATATTTTCAGTACATTTGTGCCAAATTTGAGTACTAGATGACATTTACACCATATTGCATACTATCAATATCGGTTTTGTTACATATTTTCAGTAAATTTGTAGAACATTTGAGTACTGGATTGCATTGACACATAGCCACATACTATCGATATCGTTATTGGTGCAGATTTTCAGTACTTTTGTACCAAATTTGAGTACTACATTGCACTGACACATAACCGCATACTATCGATATCACTATTGTTTTATATTTTCAGTACCTGTGTACCAAATTTGAATACTATATGTCATTATCACCATATCGCATACTATCGATATCCCTTTTGATACATATGTTTTGTAAATTTGTACCAAATTTGAATAATAGATAATATTTCACATAATCGCATACTATCGACATCCCTTTTCTTGTTGCATATTTTCAAATAATTTCTCAAAATTTGAGTACTAGATGGCATTTACACCATATCAAATACTCTCGATTTTCCTATTTTTGCATTTTTTTTTCAGTACATTTGTACCAAATTTGAGTTCTACTAACATTTACAAGAAATATCCTTATTGTTTCATATTTTCAGTACATTTGTGCCAAATTTAAATACTTTATGACATTTACACCATATCGCACACTATCGATATTCCTATTGTTGCATTTTTCAGTAAATTTTCACCAAATTTGAGTTCTATATGGCATTTACACCATATTCCATCCCAGAGATATCCTTATTTATTTTTTTAATATTTTCAGTACATTTGTGCCAAATTTGAGTACTAGATGACATTTACACCATATTGCATACTATCAATATCGGTTTTGCTACATATTTTCAGTAAATTTGTAGCACATTTGAGTACTGGATTGCATTGACACATAGCCACATACTATCGATATCTTTATTGGTGCAGATTTTCAGTACTTTTGTACCAAATTTGAGTAGTACATTGCATTGACACATAACCGCATACTATCGATATCACTATTGTTTTATATTTTCAGTACCTGTGTACCAAATTTGAATACTATATGGCATTATCACCATATCGTATACTATCGATATCCCTTTTGATACATATGTTTTGTAAATTTGTACCAAATTTGAATAATAGATGTTATTTCACATAATCGCATACTATCGACATCCCTTTTCTTGTTGCATATTTTCAAATAATTTCTCAAAATTTGAGTACTAGATGGCATTTACACCATATCAAATACTATCGATTTTCCTATTTTTGCATTTTTTTCAGTACATTTGTACCAAATTTGAGTTCTACATGGCATTTACAACATATTCCATTTTAGAAACATCCTTATTGTTTCATATTTTCAGTACATTTGTGCCAAATTTAAATACTTAATGACATTTACATCATATTGCATTCCATATTTCAGTAAATTTGTACCAAATTTGAGTACAAGATGGTTTTGACACATAGCCGCATACTATCGATATCTTATTGGTGCAGATTTTCAGTACTTTTGTACTAAATTTGAAAACCTAATTGCATTCACACATAACCGCATACTATCGATATCCCTATTGTAGCATATTTTCAGTACTTGTGTGGCATTAACACCATATCGCATACTATCGATATCGCTATTGATATTATGTTTTTTAAATTTGTACCAAATTATGAATACTTTTTGGCATTTAAAAGATATTGCATACTATTGATACCCCTATTGTTGCATATGCTCAGTACATTTGTACAAAATTTGAGTACTTAATGACATTTATACCATATTGCATACTATTGACATCCCTATTGTTGCATATTTTAGTATTTTTGCACCACATTTGAGTATTAGATGGCATTCACGCCATATTGCATACTATAGATATTCCAGTTGTCTCATATTTTCAGTATATTTGCACTAAATTTAAGTACAATTTGTGAGTATTTGTTATCATATTAACATTTGTTGCATGTTTTAGTGAACATTATAACAAAGGGGATATATCCCGTTTGCGCAGTTTAAGTATTTTGACATTAATACGTCATATCATAATATTTCTCGCAAGTTTTCGGGATTTTAAAATATTGCTAAATTTATCTTGAGTCAAGGTTTTTTGTAATATTTATTGAAGTATATGTATTACGAACATTTTTTGCATTAACGGAATTTTATTGTCCATCTGCTTACACGAAAATTAAAAAAAAGATCCGTTCAAATACAAATTTAAAATTTTGGGGTTTTTATATTCACATCTTAGTAGTAAATGAACATAAAGAATATGCGATGTTTTCGGCTAATGATTATTATGTATGGTTAGAAAATAGCCAAGCACCTGCTGGCGTATAAAAAGGCGCGATTCATTTCCTTTATCTTTACTTAAGTTGAAAACAAATAAAACGTTGAAAAAATTTTAAAATCTATTTTATATTTACTTCGATTTCGCCAGGTTAATTGTCTCTCGTTCATATCGTTGTGTCGCTCAATCGTGTATATGATGTATGGTCCAGAGTCGCCGAGTATGGTATTCGGTATATGGTGTATATATGGTGTATGGTATATGGTGTATGGTTCATAGTGTATGGTGTATTGTTCATGTTGCAACACCATTACACAATACAACATGAACAATTGAACCATACACCATGAAACACTGAACCATACACCATTACACAAATAACTAAATACCGAAGTTACTGTGAATTTGAATTCTGCATATGCGCATTTCGACAACTTATGTCTCTTCAGTGCAGATAAAATCTAAACGTTTGGAAGACCATAAACTTAAAGATCTATAAAAACTGAGAGAGAACAAATAACCAATATGATCTAAATGTAAAGCCAAAATCAGCTAAGGACAGAGCTTTGCATGAGGGAGATACTCCTTAGTTTTCAACAAAATTTACAAAAATTTAGATATTGTAAATTTCAAAGTAGAATCGGCTTTCGGGTAAGCACCGAAGTACTGACTACTGGGCTGGTGAATACCCTCGGGGACTAACAGTCCACCAGCAGTGGCATCGGCCCAGTGGTAACAAATAACTAAATACCGAAGTTACTGTGAATTTGAATTCTGCATATGCGCATTTCGACAACTTATGTCTCTTCAGTGCAGATAAAATCTAAACGTTTGGAAGACCATAAACTTAAAGATCTATAAAAACTGACAGAGAACAAATAACCAATATGATCTAAATGTAAAGCCAAAATCAGCTAAGGACAGAGCTAAGCATGAGGGAGATACTCCTTAGTTTTCAACAAAATTTACAAAAATTTAGATATTGTAAATATCAAAATAGAATCGGCTTTGGGGTCAGCACCGAAGTACTGACTACTGGGCTGGTGAATACCCTCGGGGACTAACAGTCCACCAGGAGTGGCATCGACCCAGTGGTAACAAATAACTAAATACCGAAGTTACTGTGAATTTGAATTCTGCATATGCGCATTTCGACAACTTATGTCAATTGAACCATACGCCATGAAACAACGATGGTAGGAACAAGCTTAAGATCGCGGCATACTATATTTGAGACTACTGAGATCAATTTAATTCAAATAAATTCAGCAGAAATTAGTGAATCTATCTATAACATTTTTTTCTAGTTTCTTACGATGATTTCTCCTCAAATCTCAATAGTTAAATTGTCACATTTCAAAATTCACGGTAAACTTTGAACTTTTAAATGTGAAAAAATTAACTATCTCGATTTGATAAATATACGTATTAAACTGGAAACAATGTTAGAGACTATTTATAGTGTAACTAATTGACCGTCATGCATGTGTCGGGAAAAAGTTGTGTCTCGGTAAACCATAAACTATTGTCCTCATAGCCAGTAGTCTGTTGTGACAAATGCGAAAAAGTAGTAAAATTATCAAATAAACAATTTATATAGAAAATAAATACTGAGGTTTAAAAAAAAATCTTTATTTTCACCAATGATAATATGATATTTATTTAACTGAGAAAACCCGATAAATCAAGACTTTCTATATAATAAGCTGTATTAATCAGAAACTTATTCATTATAACGCTATGCCACTTCGGAAATTTTGAAAGCAGGTGATAATTTGTCTTTATGAATGAATCAACATTTTTAATATTATAATTTTATAGCAAATTAATATTGTAAACATGTTAAGAACTTAATGCAATGACATTGCAAAGTAATGAAATGAATAACTTTTTATTAACACATGTGTACTTAATTTAGTTGATTGTATCCAGAAACCAGATAACTAAGGCATTATTAGTCTGTTTTCTATAAACTTAGCAATGAGTCGTATTATACTAAACTATGTCACCAAGATAATATTAATCTTACAAGGGTGGGTATGCGAGACTATGACATCTCATACACCAGAGGGCAAAATTAAGGTTATCTGTGACAAGGCTTCGGGGAATCAGAGACTTCCTTACCTTTCCACGGGTGAAGGGGTGTGAGATTTACCTTGTCTTGAACAGATTTTTTTCTCACCCTACCAACACGAACCGACAATT
Organism: Modiolus philippinarum; assembly: GCA_002080025.1. Classification (NCBI taxonomy): domain Eukaryota; kingdom Metazoa; phylum Mollusca; class Bivalvia; order Mytilida; family Modiolidae; genus Modiolus; species Modiolus philippinarum. The sequence goes on along the minus strand of MJUU01014909.1, from coordinate 331 downwards.
ACTCATTTTGATAGTCACTGGGTTATGTTTCGTTCTATAAAGCGTACTGGCGATTTCTGTAGACACCAACAATACAATCATAAATTACACAGTTGAATCATTTACTTTGCATAGTCGGGCTTTTCATTATTTTTACAATACACCAAAAATTTTGATCTAAAATTTGACCTTCATGTCGCTTGTATACATAGAGTAGTTTCGTTCCTTTTCACAATGTCTTATGATTCGAGCGCCTGAATTTTTTATGACAATTATTACTCATAGCTTTCTAATGAGCCCAGCAAATTACAGCGATGGAAACGTTCAACATTCCCTACCACACGCACACGAT
>MJUU01014908.1:97453-112545 GCA_002080025.1 Modiolus philippinarum | reverse complement strand
TAAGTTGTAGAAATTAATTTCAATAGCAAAAAGGTTGATATAGCTGATTGATTGATTCTTCAGTTCACCTGCGCTAGCCAGAGTGAATGAGGTCCGGCAGGTCTCACTCTAGAGTTCAATTCGTGAAGTGGCAAAGTCCCTTCGATGATAAGAATCATGCTCTCCTGTAACATGTTAAAAAAATGGATAACAGGAAACACCTACAATGGCTGAAAATTGTAATTACATGCAACAATCTGCAATATAGTTTAACACACTCGCGATTGAATTTTCACTGGTTTAAAACTTTTATTATTTTATTATTGCAAAAGTCATCGCTGAGTTTTCGTGTCCGCCATGAATCAGGTAAACGAAAGTACGATAATAAAAAGAAAGAAAGACGGAAACGGACATGAAAAACCAGAACTGTACTACTTCAACGTTATCTATTCCGGAAAACAGATGCCGAAATACCCGTCATTGGTTTCAATTTAAGTTTTATTTTCATCTTCTGATCTGGTCATAAGAACGTTTTTTGGAAGGAAGTTTTCTATTCATATCATGATATCTCCGAGTACCATATATTGATTTTTCTCATTCGCCAAAGTGGCGATAAGACAGAGTTTTTTAATCGCCACATGGAACAATCATTCGCCCCTGGCGAGTGTGGCGACCTTTAGCGCTAACACAGCAATTTTGCGACCATGAAGGGACGGGCGAGACATCAATTTGGGTCCACACTTGTTCAAATTTCAGTGGACGACATGCTGCGGTCATATCATGCTGCGCTCGGCGTAGCCCTTTATTTATGAAGTATTCTATAATAACTAACTCATTTGTAAAAGATAAGTAAATCTATTGGTTAATTTGGCTGAAAACATCAGAATAACTGTTTTTCCCCTTTATGTTCACTTGAAATATTTTCATATGATATAGTTATTTTTATACGACCGCAAAAATTTTTGCAGTCGTATAATGGTATGGTGCTGTTGTCGTCGTGTCGTCGTTGTCGTCGTCCGTAGACACTTTTGTTTTAACTTAATAACTTTAGTACCAGTTCATCAATCTTTATGAAATTTTAAAACAATGTTCTTTGGCACAAAAGGAAGGCTTTGATAAGTTTTGGTTATTGTGATCCCACCCGTTTTAAAAAAAGGGGCCAAAAAGGGTTAAATTGGGTGTTTTCATATATATGGCTGTAGAATCTTTATTACTTATTGGATTTTGATGGGTTTTCTTTCAGAGTGCTGTTTTTAATAAATTTCCAATCTGGAGTATGCAAACGGATTTCACATCGCATATACGTCCTTGAGATAAATGGGCCCAAAAGGGGCAAATTTCAAAAATTTTAATTTTTATATTTTTAGTCCAATTTTGATGCAGTTTTTTCCAATGGATTCCTTATGAAAAACTATTACAGCTTTGCACCTTCAGATTTTTGAAAACTTGTTTCCTTTCCAAGCTGTGAGGGGCCAAACAGGGCAAAAATTGCAAACATGCAGATTACCTACACTTTTATTTTTCATCGGATTTTGATGGAATTTTTTTCTTTTGATTCCTCTTGTTGTAAGCTTTCAGTAATATTGCAACAGATTTGGTGTAGCTCTTACCGTTTCCATTCTGTTAAGGGTCAAAGGGGCTAAAGAAATATGTGAAATATTTATTTTTCATCAAATTTTGATGGGATTTTTTTCTTTGGATCCCTTATAACATTAGGATTAAGTAGTATGTGACATATTTGATGTATCTGTTACTGTTTCTAAGGGCCCAAAAAGGGCCAAAATTATTGTGTCCATCAAATGCCTGTATCAAGCTCGTTACTGTGTCCACGTTTATTTAGAATTACACTTGTTCAAATTTCAGTGGTCGACATGCTGCTGTTGTATCATGCTGCGCCCGGCGTAGCCCTTTATTAAAACATACATTATGTTCCTTCTTTTTTACGCCCCCACAGTAAGGCAACAGGGACATTTAGTTTTATTCTTGTCCATACATACATCTGTCTGTCTGTCCTTACATATGTTCAAAAATTTTCATTGAGAATTTCTCAATTTGTGTATGCAGTAATGATTATATATTTGGTCTCTAGCTTTGGTATGGTGAGTTGTATCGTGTGTCTCCTTTTGGAGTCAATGACTCATCAAGTTTCCGTATGCCAATAACTCTGATTTTTTTCCATCTGTTTGAGGCATCCTTGTTCCATTGGCACATTTTCCTTTATTATTTCTATATTTCAAGGAAACTTTCATGTGAAAATGGAAAAATTTATTATCAAAAAAAATAATAAATAAATAAATAAATGAAAAATTAATAAAATTGAGTATACATCTACCTGAAATCGTAAAATTTTAAAGCTTCTAGTATTTAGGTCATTAGCACTAAAGATATTCATGTAGATTTTAGAAGATACAATAACACTGAAGAAATAACAAAAATAAAATGACACATGGAGTAAACATTAATGAAACAAAATGATACAATTTGTAATCTATATATACAAAACATAAACAGATCAAAGGAATCCTGTTAAAATTAATATCATTGAGTTTGCTGGGTATTTATTTAGTATTATTTATCTTATTTTGCTGGTTTACCTGTAAAAGATACACAGTACCAAATCTTTTACAGTACCTTTTAGGTAAGCCATACCCAACTTAATAATATTGTTATATTGATTAAGTACATTTATTTTTCCCGACAGCTTGCGGCTGATGCAGAGAATCCTGTACCTATGACCCAGGAAGAGAAAGACAGAGTAGATTCACTCTTGGCTGACCTTGATGAACTTCCAGAAATCACAGAGGATGAAGAAGTCGATGTACGTTATAAATATTCCTATATCGCATGGAAATAATGATTTTTATGTGTCGTTTCACGATTCTTTGTTTTGTTTTTGACTTGTGCAATTGTGTTTTAAGTATCAATAAAATATCTTTGTATAAAAATTTCTTGTCTTTTTATTGCTGAGAGTTGGTATTTTCCCATTTATATTGTATTTATCTTCCAAAATGTCAAAGTTGAGCCATGAAAAACTATATTCTTGTAATATAATGTTTTTTGGACTTTTTACTATCTTTTGCAGACATTAATGCAATTAATTTTTAGATCTGAAACTTAATGAAAAAAAAAAAAAAAAAGATTCATATATTTTGAAAGAATTTCTCCAATCAAGTAATATTTTAGTAAGGGCACAGGACCCATATTTCTGTATGATTCACAGGAAGTCCAAATTCCAAGATTTCAGTTAGCTGTTCATTCAGGCGAAGGGTTTGTCCCAGATGGTGACGATCAGAAAACACTTCGATCAATTGAAAGCAGACTAAGGGAGATAATGCCGCCAGAAGATTATGAATCCATTATGCAAACACCAACTACACCTCAGGTTAGTATCAATTCATGGTTTTAGGTTCACAAACACAAAGTTTTATTTTGAATTAATTTTAGAAAGAGGTCAGTTACTCTGAAGCTTATATTATTTCTAGGTAGAATATTGCTGGTATTTTACAACCAATTTATTGCTAAATTCACTGTTTACACATTTATACTATTGTTATATGTACTTGTATGAATCTCTGTACAGTATCACAGTTAAATGTCATTTATTTTTTCACTGGTAAAATTTGATTTTTGTCTCGCCCACGACAAAAGTTGCGGAAATCAAGACATAGGGATGCAAAGTATAACGACAGCGACGACATTCACTTTTACTAAATACAGGATATTTTGCAAACCCTTTGATGTAGGAACATCATATTTGGTCCAGTGGTAGTACTAATCAAGTGCTACCTGACAGACATTAAGTCATGTGACCTTGACCCTTATTGCACGGTCAAGTGACCACGTTAAGTTTATCTGCTTAAGTCCATTTCTCAAAAACTAGAAGTGGTAGGTTGATAATATTTGGTTTGTAGGTTGGTCTTGGGTAGTACATGTCAGTCTGGCAGGTGACTATTGTCCTTGACCTCAATTTTACGGTCTAGTGGCCACATTAAGTTTCTCTGCTTAAGTCCATTTCTCAATAACTAGAAGTGGTAGGTTGATAATATTTGTTATTGCATATCAGTTAAAAATTCTGAGATTTCATTGGGTTAGTACTGATCAGCTGACATGTAGAATTATAGAGTATTGAAAGCGCTGGTCCAATTTTCTGATATTGACGGTCAATATCGGCTGGAAATCTGACCGCCGGATTTGAGTCAATTTCCATTGAAACTTACGTCAATCAACCATTAACATTAAATTTCAGTGTTTTGGATAAAGTATGGCAACATTATTACACAAATATTTTCACAAATATTAATTAAGTGTTTAAAAATGACAATTTGAAATTAATTCAGTGGAAAACAGCTTAAAAAATCAGTTTTTTGCTTTGTTTTGTTTTGTTTTGTTTTTTTTGTTAGATGATTAAACATTCTAGCTGCAAAAGAAGACACTTTTGAAATTAAAGCAACTGTGGCTTTTGAAAAAAGTAAATTTTCTTGTTTTACATATTTTACTATTTGTTAATTACTATTGTTGAATAAAACACCAGCTGCTTTTTTGTTGTATAATGTAGATTAATATTTCTTCAATGCAATAAACACAATAGTAAATGACATTATTTGCAATATCACAAAATTTGGGCTGCCCACGGGTTGTGATATGGACCAAGAAACTGATATGACCCGCGCCTTCGGCTCGGGCCATATCAGTTTTCCTGGTCCATATCACAACCCTTGGGCAGTCCAGATTTTGTGATATGTATTGCCTTCAATGTCATTTACTATTGTGTAAGTATGTAGGTTGGTCTTGGGTAGTACATATCAGTCTGACAAGTTACTTTTGTCCTTGACCTCAATTTCACAGTCTAGTGAGCAAGTTCAGTTTTCTGATTTCATCTAGATTTCACATCAATTTAGAGGCCAAGCAGGTTCTGGTGAGACATCTTTTAGGGTCCTCACTTGTGTTTATTAGTAGACAAGACGGATATATTTCGGTGACTTTTATTGCTCTGTTAAGGAGTCACTTCTTAGTCCTTGTCTATTCCTCTTAAATTATTCAAAAATTTCAGCACATTGAATATGCGACTTTTGAATCGTTTTCATTCGTGTTCATCAAGAAAAGTCCTATTTTTATAACGAAAAAAATCAATACATTGAGAGGGAATCACTAATTTACTAACACTGTTTAGCTTTGGGCAATTTATTTTAAATCGATTTGTAGCGCTTCAGGTTAAATGTTTTTCGTCAATTAGAATTTAATTAAAGGATTGTCATGTAGGAAAATTATAAATGCATTTCAATTTCATAAACAGTTTGTTTTTTTATGTGGTATATATTTATTTCAATAGGTTTAGAAATCAAGTATTCCTTCTAACTGGTATCTGAGGCGATCGTTTCCGCCTTCAATTACACAAGAGTTCCTATCTCGAAAGTCCCATATCTTATCTATGATTATACGACATTCTTTCATCATTTGGATTTTTTGTGAACTGAAAATTATATTACAAAATTAGATTTGAGGAATATGTTTTTGTCAGCTATTTAGTATAAGTTGAATGGATTTTAATGGGAAATGATTGCATATAATTTTGACAGGATTATTTATATACCCACTTACAAACAAAGTTTTATGTCTAATACAGTATGTTTTGATTTAAATATACATTTAAGATCACACATTAACATATAATGCCAAATGAAGATAATAATTTATATCCCTTTCTGAAGGTTGTGAATTAACTTGAGTTCTTCATATTTAGTCATGGGATCTGTTTGAAACATGGCTACAGTTTTTATATCATTTTAGATTTAGCTATTCTTACTCAAAAGGATAAAAAATCAGTCTGTGATTCCATCTTTAACAATAATCAAGTTAAATTTGTTAAAAATCAAGAAAATTCTTCACATGTTATTGTCAATTTTAAGCATAAACTATCTTTATCCAATGTTTCAGTAATATGCTAGCAAATGTAGCATTCTATTTTTTCGATTTTTTTTCTGTTGATAGTGACAATGATTTAGGAAATAAATAAGCATGAAATGCATGTCAATATATTTTGCTATGTATGTATGTTCACTGTAAGTTTTATTTTTCACATTTTTATTGCACAGTCATATAAGTTATTCACACCAGTATCTATAAAAACCAACATGGACATTGAACATTTTGGTGAGAAAGCTTTGTTAGAATATAAAGATCAGCGGGAGCTGAGGGAACGATTACATAAAGTGGATGAAGAGTTATCTAACCTACACAATCGTGATGACGATGAGGTATGTACTAGAAGACCTTTAGTTCTGTAATTGGTTGATTGATATTTTAAATGTGTACATAGACAATAACAGTACATTGACTTGACATAAATGCTATACAATGTATAAGGATGAGGCTTAGAAACGTGCGAAAATGCGAGCCTCTTGCGACCATTTTCATCGTTTTGAGCCGAAATCTTGCATTCCCTTTATATCAAGTCGAATGTACTATAATTGTGTTTATACTGCAACTATAACAAACAAAATTTTAGGTAAAACAAATCAGTGAAAATGACAATTTAAAAAGTGAAGCGGACGTCTTTAGGTTGTGATGAATGCTTTCTTACAACATCATGGAACAATTCCTACGGAAACACATTGTTGACGTCATTGACAAGGTGTTATACAGTCAGTGACTGTATATCACCTATGTTTATACAGTCAATGTAGTTTACTTACGCAAATAGAGAGGTTGCAGTATAAAATCTTATTTTCATGCTTACAGTAAAAGAAGATTAAGGGGCATAAATCAGACCTTAGCATGTGAATTTTACAAACTTCAACACTATGGATATTTTGATGGTAAATTATAGGGCTGTCATATTTCTTTCCTTGAAAATCATTTGCATTTTTTTAAAGAGACAACAGAATTAATATTTCAAAGTGTAAATTCAGCTAAAAGTGAAAGTATTTCAGGAGAAGAATTGTTATGATTTACTATTGCTACAGAAGGTTTATTTCTTCATCCATGAAACTTGTACCAAAGCATAGCAACTTTCACATAACATTGTGACATTGACTGATAATTTCTTGAATCACAATTCAATGATAATCACTGAATTTTGAAATAAGGGACTTTTGAGTCGTGCTTGTCACAGGGAAAGTTCTTTTACTATGCAAAAAAATCAATACAATTACATCGAGAGGGAATCACTAATTAATTTACACTGTAGAGCTAAGGGCAATTTATATTCACAAGCAATTGTTTTTTAGCAAATATTTTAGTTAAAGAATTGTGATATGGGAAAATTATAAGTGCACTTCAATTTCATAAATAGTTTGTTTTGAGGAGGTATATATTTATTTCAATAGGTCAGGAATCCAGTCAGTATGTGAGGCAATCATTTATGTCTTTATTTACACAAAAGTTCCTATCTCAAAAGTCCTGTATTACCAATAAACCTTCAAAACTTATTTAATAGGTGGAAGAAATTTCACAGGGAGCTGAACAACACAGGGGAGAATTATCTCTTACACAAGAAGCACCTATGAATTAAACTATTTGTATATAAATTATAGATTGATACAAATGTATAAAAAAAAACACCAAGTCAGTGATTTTTCTTCTTGTTTACTTTTCCAGCTGTCAGAAATTTACTCATCAGGGAGACTACCTCCAAATCAACTGAATGACTTACTTGAACAATGTGCAAGGTCGTTATCTAGAACTTCTATTGGTGATTTTTCGTCAAGAATTTCAGAAGCAGAATCAGAGTCAACATTATGTAATTCTAAAGAAAGTACACCAAGGTATGATTTATAATAAGGAACAATTTGTAGATCAGATTTGTATTTCATTGTGCACAGAAGTGCTTTTTGCAAGATTTTTTAACATGGCTGCCAGAATCAGGCCTTAACTTTGCTGAATATATAAATGAATCTATAAATGAATTGATACCATGAGCATAGCCAGAAACATAGCTCACTAACATAGCTTTTTATATTGATCTCAAACTCACAATACAAGTTTTGTAGGAAGCGCATTATGGCAACACAAGCACAAAGAGATTCTGCCAACTAAAATGCTACTGAATTGATACCTGTTTACCTGGACAATCATTGATAAAAGCCTCCGACTTTTACATTACTTATATGGTAGGGCTTAACTTGTTATTTTACATCTGAACTCTGTCCTAAGTTATCTTTATTAATGGTGTCAAGTCACTCTAAAATGTAGTAAAACAATCGCAAGAACAAAAAACACTAAGATTTGGAAAAAAAATTAAGTACATTCTAAAGTTTTATGTTGACAGGGCCAAAGCAGTATAATTACCACATAAGTCTGTTCTTTTCTTTAGGACACCAAAGTCTTCCAGAGAAATTTTAATGGAGAATCCTCCAAAATTATCTGGAGAAGTTCTACAAAAATTACTTACAGAAGCTCACACTGCACTGCCCTCTAGATTATCTACCTTGAGAGAAGAGGATGAAGATGGTGAGAAATTATATTATAATCAGATAAGTGTATCAGTGCACCATTCAGTAAGACATGCCCTTCAACAACCTATGCCTCTTCCATTATACTAGATATGTAAACATAAATAAGATTAATTAATTTGTTAGAGTTTAACATTCAACCAGAACAAATTAAACTAGAAGTGGTGCCATCAGAAAAGATGGCGATCCCAGCACTCACCTGTTTTTTACACAGAAAACAGTTGTTATAGACCTTTGGGGAAATTTTCCTTAACATTTTTAAAAAAAATTATTGATAGTCACTATTTTTACTAAGAAAGAATAAAAGGATATACGGTTGCTAGGTAGAATTTCCAAAAATGAGTTTTCTTTGAGACTTTCATGAAATTTACCAAATTTGGAATTAATTATTTTGAAAATCCAATTGGTGAAAATGACTGCTCTAATCAAAACAAATCCTAACAGTATGGTTGCTAGGTAGAATTCCAAACAATAAGTGGTCTTTGACACTTTCATGAATTTACCAAATTTGGAATCAATTGTTTTCTAGATCGAATTGGTGAAAATGATTGCCCTAATAGAAACAAATCCTAACAGTATGGGTGCTAGGTAGAATTCCAAAAAATAAGTGGTCTTTGAGACTTTCAGGATATTTTCCAAAATTGGAATCATATTTCAGAATTCTAAGTATTCAAAATTTTATTTTTTTTCAACTTCTTGTAAAAAAAAAAGAAAGCATATGCTAAAAGTTAAAAAATATGAGCCTTTAACATTTTCAGGAAAGTTACCAAAGTTGGAACCAGAATCAAAGTTCCGAAACTTCATTGCACATCTGCAGACTTTATGCAACAATTCTATAACAAAATTAAATCTATAAATCAAAAAATGTAGGAGTTCCACTGAAAAGCTCACATGTGTCAAAATCGACATCTTGGGGCCTCTTGTTTGCAGACGGACAGACAGACGGACGGGACCAAAACAATATCCCCGCATTTTCTTCAGAAAATTGCGGGGATAATCAATTAAAACTAGAATATCATACCCCTGCTCCCTCGTTGAATTCCAGGAAAAAAATATAATCAAATTTTCAAATAGCTGGTGCACAATGGCAATATGTACTGAACATTCTGTGAAAGTTTAAGTGAATTTCATCTAGTGGTCTAGGAGGAGTTGTCGCCACAAATTAGGTACCCTATGGCGGATGGACGAATGAAAGGATGGATGGACGAAAAAAAACAGACCATGATCACTATATACCGCTCACTAAAGTAGGGGGTTAAAAAAATAAAATAAAGAAATAGAGGGGATGGGACAGCTGGGACAGAAAAGTTAGCCTTTGATTTGACCCATGAAGCTGGTCACTTTTCATATTAAAGAGATCTTATTGTTTATTCTGCATGAAGCATGATGTTCCTCCACAGTTTGCAGTCAGACTTTCCATACCATGAGCTCACTACCAGGCATTGACAAGGCATTTGTAAGACAAAAAGTGATAATGAAAATAATAATAAAAACAATAATAATAAAACAAAACAATGGAAAAAACAAAGTTTGCTAACAATGTAGCTTAACCCAAGGGATATACTATTTACATGTACATTGAATTGCTTAGAAGTAACTCGTATCTGTAGACATCTTTTCAGATTTATGTATGGAATTACATTTATTTATCAGTAATTTGTTTAAGTTTCCTTTGATTTCATAGAGTTAATGTTTTCCATATTTCCTACTATCCAAATATAAAAAGATATTGAGTTAATTCAACATTGACAATAGTGCTTTGTTAGAATGTACTACTAACTAGTTAGAAAAGTGATTTTCCTTTATGAATGATTATAATCAGAATCTCACCACAAATTTATAGTGTGTTAAACATTTAGCTGAGTATTGGAATATATGAATTACAAACAAATATTATAGAAAGGGGAAAACTTGGAATTAAAGATCACACAACACAGCAATGTAGACATGACAAACAAACATAAAACAAAGGAACAAACATAACATGACTTCCACAAAGCTATAGCACCATCAGTGTGAACCGCATCAAAAAACCTTATGATATCAGTTGCTCTTGAGAGGAATAAGATACATTTCTATATAAATAAGTTAATTGTAGTAACAAGTCACTAAACAGCTTGTAGATTGATAAGGACCCAAGCATTGCAAGCAGTATGACACCACTTAAGTGTAAACATTCCTTTAATGCTACAATTATATAAATATTTGTGTGATTTCATTGTAGATGATTGTAGTGTAGAAAAGACGTATGTTGAAGATGTGTCAGCACGAGTTGATCGCTGGAGAAAAATTAAGGAAGACAATAATGATAATAATGATGATGAACTAAGTACGGAAATATCTAATGTGTTATCTGAACAGGCGGAAAGTGCACGTTCTGAAAGGTGGCAAAAAATACAGGAGTTATTACTGAATATTGACAGTACTGTAGACAATGATCTTGATAGTGTTCAGACTGACAATCTGTGTAATGAAACTGGCCAGACAGAGCGTCTCTTTTCTGAAACTGGTCAGACTGAACGTCCCTATACTGAACGTCCTAACAATGAACCTAGTCATCTGCCTGATAATTCACAAGAATATGAGGATAGCATTGTGGATGAAGTAAGTGGCTTTGAACCGAGTGAAAACTATCCATCCGAAAATTTTGATCCTGTTAGTTCAGTAAATGGACAGTATTTTCATAGAACAAACTTTCAAAGAAATAACAATAGTTTTGGACTAGATAGAAGTGATTCAGTGAATAGTGATTCAAAATCTCCATTTTTACCTGAAATAAATAGATCTGGTAGTCTTGTTTCTCAGGACTTCAACTACAATAGGATTTCTAGTGCTAACAGTGGAAGAAGTTCAGCATCATCTTTAAGAACTGCAATATATAATTCTAAAAATCAGGACAGTATAGAAATAATGTCAATTGATGGAGAATGCTTAACGCCAAAACCACCAGACACTGAGAGACCCCCTAGTAGTAAATCTAGGACAGTTACACCATTAAATAGGTGATATTCACCTTTCAGTATTTATACGAATCTGTGATATATTTTACCAGCAGTGCTAGTGGCTACATTGTAAACTTCAGTTGTATGATGTATTAAGTTATGAATTTTCTAGCTTGAAGTCTGGTATAGGTCAGAAATTGTAACATGCACAAGTCTTTCAAAGTCTAAATAAAAAATGTCAGTTACCCATGCATATTATTGCTATGTTGTATCACCAATATAATTGAATAACTTATGCAACTGAAATAAATAAACTCTCTGAGATTTCAATAAATTAATTATAGTATAGTTCTGAAAATATGATTATCAGAAATTTTAATCAAGTGATGGAAAAATCATTCATTATCATCACTTGGCGTCTGTCGTCCGTCTGTCCATAGTCCGTTAACTTTTCACTTGGGGAAAATCACATTTTCGTCTTCTCCCCTGAAACCACTGTAGCAAATTCACCCAAACTTTACAGGAATGATGAATGCAAGGTAGTTTACAAAAATTGCTCATTTCATTTGAATCCGATGGCAGCCAGCCATACATATTTAAAACATTTGAGCCTATGAGAAAATCATCCTTTCCATCATCTTCTCTGAAACTATTCAAGCAAATTTTAATAAACCATATTGGAATGATGTATAGATGGTCCTTTGCAAAAATTACTTATTTTAATAGGATCATGCAAAAAACATGGTGTAATACGTAGAACATAGCTGAACATTAGACCCCATTGGTAAAAAAACATAATTTTTGGTCATGCATGGCATAGAAGCATTTTGTCAGGTGAGCATGCATGGCATAGAAGCATTTTGTCAGGTGAGCATGCATGGCATAGAAGCATTTTGTCAGTCTATGAGCCTCTAGTTTTATCACAATATGAATAGTTTGGATAATCATTATTTCAGATTAGTTATAAAGATTTTTAAAAATCTTCCAAGACTTTAGGTGTTACTGTAATACATATTATTTTTTAAGTCAATTTGCTAAGACGTTAACATAACAACCACGTAAGGGACAGTATTATGACATCACTTCCAACAGGGAAAATCTTTTATCTCTTCAGTGGCAACACCACATTTATTAACTGTGAATACTTGGTAAATCACTACTATCTATATAATAAGGGAATTTATCGCCCTTGAATTTGAAAGTAACTGGCACGAAATATGTGCTAAAGTAGTTGTTTTGTCATTATACAGTTTTGGTAGTACAAGAACCTCAACCTTATAATAGTTATGGGATTTGAACTTACTATAAACAAATACCTCCTCTGGTTTAACTAAAAGGCTGTGTCAGCAAATGCAATCACTTGGCATTAGTGATAGTCTGTCATCATAAATATTTTAGAGAACTTCCTCAGCATCCATTTCTACTAATTGAAATAAAGTTGGACTTAATCACCACTGTAATATCTACATCAAATTTGTGCAGGGAACAAAAGTCCACTGGTAATAAAATATTAATGGTTTTACGACAATTTTTTTAATATTTAATCGAAAGTATGATGCCTGTTTACTTTTTTCAGGAGAGGATGGTCTCAAAAGTTTATAAGTCTATTGCATTTAATCTATGTAGTTTATCTTTAAGTTGATTTCCATCGATAATTTCAAACATGCAAACTTTCAGGCAGGTTAATAATTACCACTAACTGGCTAAGAAAAATATTTCCGTCTATATACTGAAAATTGTACAAACAAATTTATATAAATGTTTTTCACTAAAGTCTGCAAAAGTGTTCATTATGGTTTGTTTCCTGTTCAAATAATATATAAAACTTGTGGCTTCTGCTGAATGATAATATATCCATACAAATAAATTCAGGGTGCTGAAAAGAAAAATAATCCGTCCAAATTATCTCCCTTGTTGATATTTTTGGTATTGCAAAATAAATCTTACATTTCATCATAATTAAATGCTCAGTAGAATTTCCAGCCTGTGAAAATTGCAAAGGTTACAATAAGCACTCAACATTATAGAAACTGGGTATTTTAATTGTTACACTATGTTATTTCTGTCCTCAAAATTAATGATGTAAGTTTAAACCCAAATTATCAAGTTTCTGAATGAGTGAACTGGATGTAATAATCTCCTGATTTATTCCTTTTTGTCCTGTGCAAACTTAAAGAAAAATTCATACCCTACAAATTCTATAGAACTTGTCTGTTTATATAGAATTTTTTGGCTAAAAACAATAATCATTATGTAGAAGTGAAATCAATAAACTACTAAAATTACTTTATAAGTTAACAGAAATTGTGTTCAGAATATTGTAAATGCATAAAATTCATAATCTTCAGTTTTGAAAAAAAAATTATTATAAGTAATCACCAAGCAACAGTTTTTGCCTTGCCACTATTTGGATGTGTGAGCTATTTATGTATGTAATGTATTATTTATACAAACATATAATGTTTGTAAGTTACTATTTGTCATATCTAAACATGCAACAACATAATATGTCAATGTTTACTTCATGCTTAATTACAGAAAGTCATGTTGGTTAAATATTAAACCAAATAAAATATTTAAAATGTTTGTAAATTGTTTTAATTTGCTGCCAAAAAGTAGGATTGACTAACAGAATCATCATTGCTGGTAGATCTATAACATATTTTCTAGATTTGTTTCTTACATTTGCATGATTTATGTATATCAAAACATGAATGTGGTAAGATGCAGGTTTGAAAATAAAACATGGTAAGTTGTTGCAGAGACTTTATTGTCTTGTACACCAGCTCGCAAATTTTGCATATGTAAAAGGAACTATCAAGCCTAATGGAAATTTCAGAAGGAATTTTTTTGGTTTAAGATACATTTATTTTGTAGTTTTTTGTTGAGTTTTCGACGATAGTTGAAAAAAACGAGACTTGGGTATGGTTACTGTTTGTTTAAGTTTTTTCTTGGGTCTGTTTAACATCAACCACCTGTGCTAGCCTATTGATATTTGGTATGCAGTTGCATTAGCATCAGTATAGATCAGTTTCAGTGGCGTTTTATGTCTGTGCCCCCGCAGTCATGCTCCACTGACTTTGAAATTTTGCACTGTTTATCAAATGTTTAAGTCTTTTCTTGGGTCCGTTTAACATCAACCACTCATAGTAGCCCATTGATATGCAGTTGCATTATCCTGATTAACATCAGTTTCAGTGGCGTTTTATTCCTATGACCCCACAGTCATGCTCAATTGACATTGAAATTTTGCAGCCACTTGATATTTGACATGCAGTTGCATCCTGAGGATTATACACATTCAGATGGTGGCCTTGACCCCTCTATCATGCTTGAACAGTCATATGAAGATTTTAGCAAGCAGGTAGTGCACAAATTTAGATCATGGCTGCTGCTGAAGATCAATGTTAACCCAAATGTTAAACTTTTTATACGACTGCAAAAATTTTTGCGGTCCTACATTGGTATGGCGCTATCGTCGTCGTCGTCGTTGTTGTCGTTATCGTTGTCGTCGTCGTCTGTAGACACTTTAGTTTTTGGTCAATAACTTTAGTTCCAGTAGATCAATCCTTATGAAATTTTAACATAATGTTCTTTGGTACAAAAGGAAGGCTTGGCTTAGTTTTGGTAATTGTGGCCCCACCCGTTTTTAAAAAAGGGGCCAAAAGGGGTTAAATTGGGTGTTTTCACATGTTTGTCTGTAGAATCTTTATTATCAATC
>MJUU01014908.1:49817-80629 GCA_002080025.1 Modiolus philippinarum | reverse complement strand
AGCGTCATACTCATGGCAAATACAGCAATTGAAGCGCTTTTTTTCACTGTTGTATTCCAACCACAGGGTTGCCAACCAAATAAATGTGAGCTTTATCGGACAACGTCGAAATCCTTGTTCTTTTTTAGGCCACGGCTATTCTAAGGGCTGATATTAAAGGAACTCCTAGCATAGAATATTGGCCTAGCAGTGATAGTGAAGTAGCGGATACATGAATGATATTTCATGCCTCAGCTGCTGCATCATCTGTATTTCGCGCATTATTGCTCGTTCTCCTTGTTCATAAGGTTTTATATTGGTTTTGGGATTTGGTTACATTTGTCTTAAGTTGGGCGAAGTTACCAGCCCATATCATTGCGGGTACGCTTGAACTAAACTTATGTGAAGCTCTGTCTGCCTTCCATACTATTACTGGATGCGATTCAAACAAGGAAGGGTCAGACCTTGGGAACTGTTCAAATCAAATCTATCGACATTTTGTTCTCTCGTCGAGCTGTTTATACTTCCCTTAGATGAGATCACAGATAATTTGGAACACTATGTCCTGCGTATTTACAACGAATCTCCAACGAGTGCAAGTTGAAACCAAATGCGGTATAAACTATTTGCAAAAAGGGGCCAAAGAATGAGCTTATACCCAGTCCATAACGCTCTTTTGCGGCACTTCAAACGACAAGAATACCAAACTTTAATTTGGCTATCTTCGTTGCAGCCAAATCCCAGATTGTTGAGGGTGCCCTTAGGCCATAAGATTGAGGATTGAATGGATTGGCATACGATTATGCCGCTTGACCCAATGTCTAAGCAAATCACAGAAATGGTCATGTGTGGCTTCGAATCCTCAAATTGCGCACTTCGGTGTTCTGTGAAGCAACTGAATTATGTTGTACTGTGTGAAGGTGAATTGTCACATTTACAGGAACAATGCTGTCGGAGGTAATGATTTTTCTTCTGATGAAGAATCAGACAATGAAATGTGTTTAATATTTCACAGTGACAGGTTGATGCATTTTTAAATATTGATTTATTGCGATCCTATGGTTATTATGTACATAGATTTCCGAAATTTTGTAAATACTATGTACTTTATCAATAGTTTTATGGGGTTGTGCAATATTTACGATTAATATATAATATATTATCTCCCTTGTGGACTGTCACCCTGCCCTGGTCATGTCATTCAGGTCACGAATTAGAGGACAGGCCTTTTTTACCATGTACATAGTTCTCTTTGTTTTTATGAGGTTTTCCGTCAGGAAAACTTCATATAGCTGTCGAAATGAAATTATCCCGGGTACGAATATGTCTTTACATGATTTTTTGGCGTCAAAATTGTTCATTTACTTGACGATATCTTTCCTAATGTGACACTGTACATGTAGTATTTATATGAGCATTCTGCAAAACGAGAATGAAAAGAACACAGGAATATATTTCTGCGGAAGGATCAATGATGTAAACAGGACGGATGCATGTATATAACACAGAACTGGGTTATGTAACATATCACGTCAACATCACCTGTACAACGTTCGTTTCATTAATCGAGATACACAGAACTTATGTAATCCCAAAATGTGTCCTGTGAAACAGTGCCCAGGTGTTTTAGGGAATGGCCATTTGATTTTCAGGGAGGGCTTGAACTTTTTGTAAATAAATAATTTAACCTTGATATCAGTAAAAATAAATATTCTTACCCTACTTGTCATGAAACTAATTCTATCCACATCACTATACCGTTTGGAAGAGTGGAGAGATTTTCACGACATAACAATTATGTAATTTCATAATGCTTGAAAATCATATGACTACTGATGTTTCTTATGCATATATGAAGGGGGTATTTGTTGATCTAATAAACAAAAAACAAAAACAAAAAAAAACCAACTCGTATTTCAAATCTCCCTGGCCTCGTTATCCGTGATACTTGAAACCAAAATATATAAGAAATATTGAAAATGATTAAAATTGTGTTTAACGCGTATGAACTGACATTGTTTCACGTGTCATTTTGTAAGCATAGTTTGAGAAATCGCCAGTTAACCAGACCAGACGGTTATCAAGAACGTCATTTGAATATATAGTACGTGTTTTTGGTGGAAAATATTTAACAGTTTTACAGACTCCCAGGCGTGATGAAAAATCAAAATAATTCAGTTCAATACGTATTGTATATGCACTGTTTGCCATAAAAATTATCCCCTCTCTCTCTCTCTCTCTCTCTCTCTCTCTCTCTGTGTGTGTGTGTGTGTATTTTCTTTGAATATTTTGTTTTTTCTTTTAGATGCCTTTTATTTAGCTGACAAAAGAGTATAACACATTCTTTTTTTTTCGACTAAACAGGGAAACCGAATAACAGTACTCTGTACTTTGATTGTATCTTGTGTTTGATTTAACGTATTTAAATCAGGTGTTTTGCTTTGTTTCATTTTGTTTAATGTTTGTTTTGTATAATATGGCAATACAGTCGCTTGTATTAACTTACACTGCATTAAAAAGTGAAAAACAACACCAGATTTTTGGTGTATTCGCTATGAATGAGCTTAAAACGCGTCACAAGCTAACTTCCGGTTGTCATAGATACAAAAATACGGTAATTGTGTGTAGCCGGGTCGAATAAGCAACTCTGGTAGGGTTCTGATGTTTTATTATGAGTATAAATAAAATACCCTGCAAGTACACAAATAACAATAACATAAATACTAGACAAGACGGTGTACAAAGGGCAATAACTCAAATTACTATATGTCTATTTGTAACGATTAACAATATAATGAAATACATAAAATACGGTTCTTTCAATCGGAATAAACCAAATCAAAAATTAAAGGTTTCATGNTTTCTGAAATCATGGGCGCCAATTTAAAAATGGCGCTTTCGACACCTTTGCACAGGAAATCGAAAAATCACCTGATGGTTTCATATACTAGAAATGTATGAATATCTGTTGCAACGAAAAAATTGCTGTTATATATACCGATGAGTACAGCGAACCCATTTTCCAGGGCAGGTATGCTGTTCGGTCCGGGGACTAATTTTCACTCTGGAAATTTTGAGTTTGCCAAATGTATGAAAGACCACATTCATTCAGGATTTTTTCAACAAAGCATATCCATTGGGATCTCATTGTCCCTTCATCAAACATGACCAACATTAATTTCTACATTATTTTACGTTTGTCCTCTTTTGCTGATATCAAACGCATCCAATAGCTTACACATCTAACTTTTATGCCGATTTGTAAAGGGAATATACCTAATTCGCCATATATAAAAGAATTTGGTGTTGTTGGTTTTAAACGCAGAAGTAATTTACAGAACTTAACTGGACTCGCTTTAAGATCTCCGTATTTTCGTGCCCCCATATTTCACATCCATATAGTAAAATGGGTTTTACTAGTTTTTCGAAAAGATCAATTTGACATTGAATTGACAAATTGAGTCTTCGCCCCTTTCGTAATACTTCATACATGGCATTTATTGCCTTATCAGCTAAATATTTTTTCGCCGATTTAAAACTAGGTACCTCTTAGGTACAATTATCCCAAACTAGATTTCCATATTCCATAATAAGTCCAATAATTTTTTGTACAAGGGACTGTTTATCAAGTTTATTTTTTAAGTACCTCATTATATCGATTCTCCGACAGGCTTTAGTGTAATTATCTTGAATATGACCCCCCCCCCCCATTTAGCACTAGAAGAAAAGTTTAATCCAAGATGTTTATGACTAGATCATGTAGAGAGGAGTAATATTAACTGTCACACTAACCTTTCTTGTGAAATACATAAATTTAGTTTTAGTTGATTTAATTGCAACAACCCAGTCTGTAGCCCATTGGTGTAACGTTAAGGATGTTTCGAGTTTCTATTTTAAACAATATGGAATATTCGTATTTTCTGTTGCAGTATATATCGCTCATGCACTTTTCATATCAATAACTAACAAAAAAAGAAGGTATGAAATGTTGGTAAATAAATTTTCGTACATCTACCCACTTATTAACGTTTTTAATAAAAAAAAAGTAATTTCAACGGAAAGTTAGATAATTATACGTCCTTGCTTGAGGATGTATTCTCCTGAGGGGTCAAAATCTAGGCTGCATTAAGTTCTTCTCGAAACCTACATTTTTATAATGTTAAGACCCTGAAAAATTCATTTTTGAAAAGAAAACCATATGTCCGTGTGCTTTTTATTGTGCTATATGCATTTGAAAATCCCTATTTTTGACGATTTTGTGCAAATTTTACCAATTTTGGCATATTTTGAGGCCTTTTTGGGCTGAAATATCAATTTCTAGCATCAAGTTTTCTCTCAAAGTTTCCAGATTGTTAGATCTCATGAGTCTGAAGAAATATCACTAATAAAAAACATAGGTCCGTGATGATATAAGAAAGTTTTGTAAGAAAATGTTGCTTTTTTGGTCAAATTCAAGACTTCGTAAAATCTGTAAAAATCCAGATTTTTCAAAATTCCAATCAACTACACAGTCAAAACTCACCATTTTTTGTTGAAATAGTTGGACAATTATATCTTGAAGAACTTAGAAAAGAAATGATATGAATAAGATGAGTACTTATCTCGTATTTTTTTTTATATTTACCCCTACCCCTACGGACCCGGATTCCTCCTGAGGTTTCAGTCTCGTTCAAATTTCGTTTATGAATAATTCTTAAAACTAGCCTGATGAGTGACATTTTTTTATTGATATATATTATATAATGACCCTCCAATATTGTGTCAAAAAATTATGGAATCCGGGTCCGTTCGCCCTGATTCACGTTCGCCCTATTACCTGTTCGCCCTAATCCCCTTTCGCCCTGGGTCCATTCGCCCTAATACCTATACGCCCTATATATTCGAAATAACCATGTTTTAACAACATTAATGAGAATTAACATGTAATAAAGCAGAAATAGTAATCGTTTATTTGCAAAATTTATCTAAAATCAAGGATTTGTATAGAAATACAAATCCTTGCTAAAATCAAGAAGAGTATTGGAAGTAAGACAATATGGTGGATGAACAGCAGTCAATCAAATTATAAAAAACGGAGACTTTACATACACATTATCCAGAACCCGGAAAAAAATATTATCCCATGTTACTTGAAATGGAAATTTGGTGGCATTTTTCTCAACCGGGCTAAACATTATTCAACCGTACGAAACCGTTCGCCGATAACACTGTTAACCATGTTGGCACTAATAAACAATGAAAAAAATGGAGAAAATGCACATGAGACAAGTTCTTTACACATACGTGCTAAACAAGCAATGGAAAAACGTTTTATTGTTTTTCCACTGTCTTTTCAGTTTTGTTTTATTTTTTCGTCATTATTTTTTTTTATTTGTTAAAACACACTCAAGATAAAAGGAGTCAAGTTGTAAAATAAGTTTCCTTTTATGTCTAACGGTTCCTTCTTGCATTGATTGTACATATTTACGATGATTATTAATATTGTAAACAATCAATGGCCAATCGGTATAATTAAAAGACTAAATAATTATACCTTATCAATATTTTATCACTTTCCAAAGTAATTAAGACTAATGATTAATAAATAAAAACAAGTTGTAACACTAGGATTAAGCTTTATACCCTTTATGAAAAATAGGGCGAACGAACTCTAGGGGCGAACGGACCCAGGGCGTACGAACTCAGGGCGAACATGTAATTAGGGCGAACGGACCCGATACCCCTCAGGAGATCACATCCTTAAACGTGGTGATGAGAGATGTCTTTTTTTCAATATCAAACCGCTGATCAGTGTTTTTTTACACTTAAACCCTTTTTTCTCAAATAAAATTTTGTTTTACTAAAAATTCCCTCTTTTAAATATATTTTTTTTATTAAAAGGCATGGAATATTTCCAAAAACGTTTTGCTATACTCAGATTATATACGAGTCGGAAAATATTCTGAGCACTCCGTCATTGCATCTGATCTTAGAAATTCCAATATGTCAGCTTCCATGAAATTTCACATGTAAAGTTTTCACAAACGAAAAATATGTCATCAGACGTAGTGGGATATGGTTCACTCGAAAAAGAATTAATTTCATGTAGTGGAAAAACAAACGTAGACATAAAATCTGATTTCCATGGTAATGGTCTTAAACGTCAAACTTCAATAGTATACTCGCCATTGATTATGGCAAACATAAGCTCTGCAGAGCTTTTAACTGACATTACACCAATAGAATTAACAACATACATGACATACAGCACATACATAACAACATACATTGTGCCATGTCCCAATTTTGATAATAACCTTATTCCGATAGGTCAGTATTTTTAGTAATTGCATTCGGAAATTAATTACGTCATCACTCTGAACTTTTCTGTACAGAACGTTCTAGAGTTAACGTCTCTCTAAATAAACAAAAAATCAGGAAAGTGTCTTTTAGAGGAATAAGTAAATGAAATATCTTAAATTTACAAGAAAAATGGTATTTTCCACTAATTCCGATTTAATATTACCTATAAATACGGATTTTCCCTGTTAAAAACATCACTTAAACTCATTGTTCCATATCTGTGGTGAACATCTGCTCATACGCTAATAATATGTTCTTAAAATAGAGTGTAGATGTATCCACATCTAAAAATAGAAATGTATGGAAAGCCAAAGGTGTCATCTTATAAAATGTTTAAAAAAGACGTCCTTTCGAAGAGAAAACTTACAAAAGTAATAAATGAAATAAAAACTGAAAGTTAAATATTTTCGGGTAAATTTAAAAAACATAAACGTAGAAATGGAGTACATGGCGATAGCAAACAAAAAAAATAAAATAAATAAATACAAAATAAAGAAAAATAAAATATAATGATAAAAGAGCTAAATATTGAAAAAAATGCAACTTCAAGATTGTTTAAATACAGACAATTATTTCAAATATTTACATAATTCTATCCCAATTTACAAACATAACAAATACAGTAAAACCTGTTTTGAGAGACCACCCCTTGGGCCAGGAAAAAGTGGTCTTTCAAGACAGGTGGTCTTTCATAGGAGGTCTGCTATTTTCAGTCATCAATTTTTCTAAAAGATGTGTACATATTTTACATAGTATTTGTACAATAACATTCCTCTGAATTATTTCTCTAAAGAAGTTTCTGGATTCTATTACAAAAAAAAAATGAAATACTTTACTTTACCATATTTCAAAAAAGTCACAATGCACATAATATAGCACAAAATATTTTTATTACATGTAGGTAAAATTAATTTGTTCATTTAAAATTGCATAATGAAAGGTAAACAATAATCAATAAATGTGTCTAACTCAATTGACAGAGGACAAGCCATACAGGTAATTAAAGGATAATTGTCACAGTTGAGTAATTAAAAGTGAATATAATTGTTTTCTCTGTATAAAGGAATTAATTAAGAGTGTTGAGGTTCTCACACAATTATTTTATGATAAGTTTTTTAACCTAACAAGGATATTTATTCATTCATATTTTCTGAGATTTTTGGTTCATGGTTCACTCATTCATATTTTCTGAAATGTTTGGTCTATGGACATACCATAAAAATTACTAGTTACTTCCCCTGACATGGCTTGTTTTGTAAACAAACTTATTTTGAGACTCTCAGAGCATTTTCAAATAATAAAAGTTATAACTGGCATACAGTGGTCAAAAGTAGAGCACATACAACACTCTGGATGTTATTTATTGGGATGAAGTAAAGAAAAGGAAATTTCAATGAGACTGACAATTTGCAAATTACCGGCGATGTCAGTCCTATATGCATCAGTGTGCACTTCAAAACCAACTTTTCTGGTCATTAAAAGACAATAGACTTGTGTCAAAATCAACTATCCTCCCATTGTATTTGAAGAAGCATTTCAGGTATACCGAATTGGTCATTTTTAAGTTATTTTTTACCACTTCCGGTTGAGTTGTTGAACGATGATTGTCAACTCGTATCGTCTTTTTAGACACCTTTAAGATATTTGTTTAAAAAGTGGTCGTTCATAACAGGCTGTATTTGCCTAAAATTCTCTGGTGTGGTGGAGTCCGAAAGTGAAAACACCGATGAGTTAATATTAAACATTATTAACGACCTTGTGTTACCACCAACAGGAGAAACATTAACACTCAAACAAATTGGTCGTACTCATAGAGTAGGTAAGCCATATCCAGTCCAAGGAAAGTCCAAAAAACAACGTCCGAGAGACATCATAGTTCGTTTTTTGAGTTACAGAGACAGGGCGCTTGTGTATTCCAACAAGAAAAACTTAAAAAATCATAACCAAACTACTGAATCAAGGCTGTTTATTAATGAAGCATTAACGCAGCAACGTGCCAAACTTTTTCGTAAGGCCCGAGATCTACTCAAAGATGACAAAATTTCTGGTACCTGGACATATGATGGCAGAATACTTGTAAAAACACTACAGAACAACATTATTACAGTAAGAAGTGAGGGTGATCTGGAGCAGTTTCTAAAAATCAGGGTGAACACTTCCCGCTATCATAATACGCTCCCAGTTTCATCGCAACAACCTGGTCCTTCCAGACCAACGTCATCACAACAAACTGTTCAGTTGAACGCAGTGGCTCCGTCATCTTCTCCCGTTACACAAGAGCAGCATAAAACTTCAACACCAATGGCAAAATCATAAACTGTTATTGTCTGACCTGATTATACATTTGTATTTATTAAAGAAAACATTAATTCTTACTTTGTTATTACCTTTACACTTGTATTGATAAGTATTGTACTATTCCGGAAAAGTATCGTATCTGTCCGACATTATTCATTTATTTATTCCATTATTGCATTTCCTGTTTACATTTTGCGCAAATCAAGAAAGTTGTTATGAAAAAAAAAGTCCTGATACCCAATATAATTCAAATGTATAGATGTAAAAACAGTTTAATACTGGTATCATATCAATAGTTGCATATCATTAGGATGGTAAATCTAGAAAATAACTATTTTATGAAACATAAGATGTATCGAATCTAACGTCTGAAAATGTTTGGTGAATAATGCATTTATAAACCTGAAATTACATTCCTTGTTGTGTTGGGATGCATGAATGGCTTGAATCCTGTGCCAAGTTGCTGCCATTCATGGACTCCAACACAACTTGGAATTTTAAACAAGTTAAATTTACAATACTACTAAGTATATTCCCAGTTGAATACCAGAAGATAAATGTGCAAATGAAAATACTCATGAAAATCTACTCATTTGCTTATAATTATGAATTAAAATAACACGAGGCATAAGATAAGTCAGTCACGATATATCTAGCTTACATACAAGTAGGCACCTCGATACCATTTCTTAATTCAACTGCCAGTATCACCCTTTAGATTAATAACCTAACTTTATAATTGTTACGCATCCATATTGCTCTATCTATCTGACTAGTTCCAGATAACTGGTACAGAATGTGTTTCCACATTACTTTTTATGTGTATACAACAAACACGATGAATGTATATATGTTATTGTTTATTATTTTTATGAGTAAGTTTGTCTTTTGTTTCTTTCCATTCCCCCTTATACCTGAGCTACAATCCTCACATGTATTGTTATGTTATTTAAAATGTTTGATTTATGACCTACAACCTCTTGGGGACATTAGGTTTTTGAATTTGTCTCTTAGACTTAATTTCGACAATGGATAAAAATCTATCGTTCACTAGATGTCTCCAAATTATAATTTTATTAGTGTGTGTGAAATACATATATTTTTTAATCTTAATATTGATAACCCTATGTAATGACATTCATCCTAATCCTGGTCCAGTGTTGAATAACCCGAAGTGTGAGTTCCGTAATATCTCAATTGTGAATTTAAATGTTAATTCCCTTCGTAACAAAACTGATCTTATAAGTACTGAGCTGGGTGACTATGATATTATTTGCATTTCTGAATCAAGATTAACAGATAATGTAAGTTCCACAGATATATGTATAGAAAATTTCTATAATCCAGACGCTTTTCGTAAGGATCGACTTACTGATAGTGGAGGTGGTTTACTTGTCTACATTCGAAACACTATTTTAGGTAAACGTCGCCATGATTTAGAAATGGCAGAAGTGGAATCAATGTGTATTGAAATTTTTGTTGATAATAGAAAATTCTTATTAGTATGTTTGTATAGACCTCCAAATGCAAGAGTATCATCTTGGGATTATATTGATAATTTATTTGATAAATGTTTAGATTCTGGTATTAATAATTGTATTTTTCTTGGCGATATAAATGCCGATCTCCTCTCTATTAGTCATAATCATAAATTTATGCAGTCATGCGAGAGGTATGGATTAGAAAATGTTATACACGAACCTACTAGAATAACCAGCTCATCCTCCACTTTAATTGATCCTATACTTGTGAATAATTCTAATATTATCAGAGATAGTTATGTATTACCTAATTTTTGCAGTGACCATTGCCCATGTGTAATTGAAATTAATTTCAGTGTAATTAGAGAAAAATCTTTTTTAAAAACAATATGGGATTATGATAATGCGAATTATGCTGCAATTAACCAGTATCTGCAAGATAAAGATCGGAGCTCCAAATTCGGTGATTCAAATAATGTTAATATAATTAATGAAGCTATTAATTCAGAGATTAACTATGTAATGAACACATTTGTTCCTAAAAAAATTATAAGAATTCGACCTCGAGATAAACCTTGGATAAATAGTGAAATAAAGTGCAAAATTCGAAAAAGGAACCGTATACATAAAAAGGCAAAACTAAGAAATCTTGTAAATGATTGGATTCAATTTCGGCAAATTCGCAATGAGGTTATCGATATGATTCGTGAAGCAAAAAAACAGTACATTATTAAGTTACAAAATTCTTTAATAGACAAGTCTATTCCTCCAGGTAAATGGTGGCGCATTGCTAAGAGTGTATCTAAATTTAAAAATACTTATAGTACTAATTCTCCTATTAAAACTAATGGTGATATTCTTTTTCACCCTGTTGATAAAGCAAATGCTATCAACAATTATTTTACATCAGTTTCAAATATAGATCCTGAACCAAACCTCCCNAATGTTCCCCCACTTGCACCTTGTGAGCTTTCTCATATTCATATTACTGAACAAGAAGTTTGTGACCAATTTAAAATTTTAAATACATCTAAACCAGCTGGTCCTGATAACCTATCACCTAAATTCTTAAAAGCCATTTTCCATTCAATAGTTAAACCATTAACTGTTTTATTTCAAAAAAGTTTAAATAATGGAATGGTGCCTGCTGAATGGAAACTGGCTAACGTCTCAGCTATTTATAAAGGAAAGGGTGGTGATGAAAATGTTGTAAATTATAGACCAATATCTGTCACAAATTGTTTTATGAAGATATTGGAAAAAATCATATTTAAGCACCTTCATAATTACTTGTTACAATATGGTATCCTATCAGATGACCAGTCTGGATTTAGACATAAAGACTCTACTGTTAACCAATTACTTGTGATTTATGATATTATTATGAAAAATCTAGATATGGGTAAAGATGTAAGGTTTATCTTTTGTGACGTATCCAAAGCCTTTGACCGTGTTTGGCACCGTGGCCTTTTATATAAACTAAGAAAATATGGAATTAGTGGTAACTTATTGACTTGGTTTGGAAGTTACCTATCTGATCGTAAACAGAGAGTCTGCATGAATGGTTATTGCTCTGGTTGGAATTCAATTAATGCTGGGGTCCCTCAAGGGTCAATACTTGGACCATATCTGTTCTTAATATTTATTAATGATATTGTTGATGTAGTCTCTAATGAAATGAAATTATTTGCAGACGATACGTCTCTTTACTGTATTGTTGATGACCCTAATGAAACAGCTGAATCTCAGATCTAAATAGTCTTAGTACTTGGGCAAGTGATTGGGGTGTTACATTCAATGCTACAAAGACTAAGTCTATGTTATTTACTAATAGAAATGATGTTAATAATCCTCCTTTGTATATGAATGATGTACTGTTAGAAGATACTTCCAAGCATAAGCATCTAGGTTTAATTTTAAATACAAATGGATCATGGAAAGATCACATTACTGAAATTTACACTAAAGCCTGTTCTCGTCTCCATATCTTGCATATGTTGGTATATAACCTTGATAGAAACTCTTTAGAAAAGCTTTATTTTGGTTTTATTAGACCTATACTAGAATATGGGGGTGTTGTATGGGATAATTGCACAAAACAACAGTCTGATCTTCTTGAATCTATACAGTACAAAGCAGCGAGAATAGTTACTGGTATGAGAAAGGGCACATCTAGGGTAAAACTCTATAAAGAACTTGGCTGGGACTCCCTGCATAACCGAAGGAAAAAACAAAAACTTATTTTAATGTTCAAGGCATTGCAGGGAGACCTGCCAAAGTACATAACCGACAAAATTGTTTCCTATATTAATCCTGAACCAAACT
Organism: Modiolus philippinarum; assembly: GCA_002080025.1. Classification (NCBI taxonomy): domain Eukaryota; kingdom Metazoa; phylum Mollusca; class Bivalvia; order Mytilida; family Modiolidae; genus Modiolus; species Modiolus philippinarum. The sequence goes on along the minus strand of MJUU01014908.1, from coordinate 68,204 downwards.
ATAACTTGAGAAATCAAAGGTTTTTCACTGCCCCAAACTGCCGAACCAAGTCATATAAGGATAGTTTCTTCCCTACAGTTCTTAACTTATGGAATAAATTAGATCATCAAACTAGGAATATCCAGTCACTACCTCAATTTAAGACTAAACTTAATGAAGATATTGATAAAATTCCTATTTACTATTCTTTTGGGTCTCGCTCAATAAACATTTATCACTGACAACTTCGTAATGAAGTGAGCAACTTAAACCACCACTTGTATCAGTCTTATCTGTCTGACAGCTCACAGTGTGCTTGTGGGGATGAAATTGAGGACAATTTTCACTATTTTTTAATGTCTGTCCTCGTTTTATTAGACAAGGAATACATCTCTTCCATACTTTTTCAAGCTTATTTGAATATAGATACTTTACTTAGTGGGTCATCCGATTTAACCATTGAGGAGAATTTTGAAATATTTGAGGCAGTCCAACACTTTATATCTACGAGTAAAAGGTTTACATGAAATTAGAAAAATATGTCTTACTTTTTAATGTAGCTCCACCCCTACCCCCTATTTTTGTTCTACTTTTTTTCTTTTTTTTATAACTTAAACATATTATTACCACATGTACCATAAATAATGAATTTATTATTAAAAGCTTATTTCTTATTATTGATGGACCAATTCATCAAACCATCTCACTCCCATAAAGTCAATTTACAAATTTAATCAACATTTTTTAATTATTATATTGTACCCATTGTGTCATTAAGAAACCATAATAATATAAGCTGTCTTTNTTGATGTCTAATTCCACTGTTTATTGATATAATTTATTTACTAATGTATGATATTATTCTATGTGTTGTAATGTAAATTGTACATGTTATATTCCATCTTGTTTGAAGGAGAGGATTAGTATAGGCATTGCCTGTTATCCAATCCATTTGTTTTTTGACAATAAAATTATTTGAATTGAAAAATATTTGCATTTTATGCACCTTTTTACCGGTCGTTGGTTGCATTTGGTAGGTGGTCGCTCATGACAGAGTGATTTGTACACCAAAATGATCCGTGGCCACTGTTGGCGGTCTGAAAAGTCAGGTGGTCGTTCATAGGAGAGGTCGTTCAAATCAGGTTTTACTGTATAAAATATGGAAACACCAGTTACAAATAATTATTTAAAATATGGTAAAAAATGCCCTCCATACATATTTAAAGCTGATGTTATCTCCCCTATCGAAATTAGGTAACACCATTTTTCATCTATGTAGAAACGTCAGCACACTTGAGAAGGGCAACACAAGTTTACCTTTCCCTACATTTCTTAGATTTTTTGCACAATGTACCTTTAATATATGAATTTTATGTCTAAAAAAGTGTATTGAATGAAAATTAGGGGAACTGTAAAATTTGTCAGAAAGTCTTTTATGTTATCGAAATTCGGTAACGCCTGGATATAGCACAGTTACAGCATGAAAGGGGTATAAACATGGCAGAACAGATAAAGCACTAGTGTAGAATTTTTCAAAACTGAACAATCCCACTTCAACATCGTAGAGGGAAATAGACTAAGAAAGGTGATTATTTGACATGACTCCCTAAAACTGTTACCATCATATAGTATACAACCATTGAAAAGTTCTGTGATAAGAAACATTTACTTCTGTTTGGTTGTCCAACAAGATGAATTTTTATACTTACTTTAATTATGGTGATTTGGCAGAGGACCTAAAGGTACTCTCCGCCAGACTCTTCAGTTATTTTATTTATATTTTGATTTTTCATGATCATGTGACTGTCAAATAGAAAAAAGAAGAGAAACGGGTAATGTGTCAAAGAGACAATGACCCAAAGGGGAGTAATAACAACTCAAAGCCACCATAAGATCTTCAATGAACGGTGAGGAAACCCCACACCCAACGGCAGGTCGGAGTTGGCCCCTAAATAAAGAGTAATCAAGTTCAGCGAAATAAACATCATCCTAGACTCCCATAGACATAAAGTGAACTAACTAGAAAACAGACAAGACACACAATGTCTTAATAAATTTCCTGACTTAGGACAGGTGCAAACCTGCTGCGGGTGGGTTAAACTAGTTTTATTTCCTCTCTGTAATTGTCATAATGCAAGTCTTGATTTTTCCAGTGCTTGTCTAGTCTGTTCTTAAACATGCTGAAGGAGTTAAATGATGGTAAATTTATTACTTAGTCTGGTAATTTGTTCCAGTAATTAGCTACAAGTACTGCAAATGAGTGTTTCCCTTTAAATATTCAAATTTGCTATACAGTTTTGTTGGAATTTAGTCTATTGCTGACTCTTTACCATGGTCCATTCATTTAATTTAAGGAAAGTGCTTGCTTCTCTGTCATAGAAACCATTTACAATTTTATATACTTCAATCATGACCCCTCTTAGTCATCTCTATGCATGATAATGTTGGTAAATCATTTTTAGCTCACCTGACCTAAAAGGTCATGTGAGCTATTGCCATCACTTGGCGTCCGTCATCGTTGTCCGTCCGTCCGTCCATCATTAAAGATCAACTCCTCTGAAACCACTGGGCCAATTGTAACCAAATTTTTTCACAATAGTCCTTGGGTGGTGTAAATGAAAAATTGTGTCCGACATGTCCGTGCGTAATCCAAGATGGCCGCCAGTGGGACCCATTGATTAACATTGGACCTTACGGGAAATTTTAATTATTTTTTTTTCTGGTCTGATTTTGATGCAGTTTTTTTCATTGGATTCCTTATGAAAAATAAACATGGCGCACAACTATCAGATTTTGAATAACTCTTTCCCTTTCCGAGCTATTAGGGGTCAAACGTGGGCAAAAATCACACTTTAACAAAGTACCTCAAATTTTATTTTTCATCGGATTTTGATGGGGTTTCTTTCTTTGGATTCGTCTTGACATGAGCTTTTGGTAGTGTGTCGACGGAGTTTGCGTAGCTCTTACCGTTTCCAAGCTATAAGGCGCCTTAGGGGGACCGCACTTTAACAAAGTACCTCAATTTTTAGCTGAAAATTGTATCTGACATGTCAGTGCGTAATCCAAGATGGCCGGCAATGGGGTCCATTGATTAACATTAGACCCTATGGCAAATGCATTCAACAATCAACTCCTCTGAAACAAATTAGCCAATTGCAACCAAACATTGTCATAATAGTCCTTGGGTGGTGTTAAGTAAAAAATCTGTCTGACACGTCCCTGCATAATCCAAGATAACTGCCAGCAGTCCCATTGATTAACTTTAGACCTCATAGGAAATGTATTTAAAAATCAATGTTATTGCATGGATGTATCACTGCTATATACAGGTGAGCTATACAGGCTCCTGGGAGCCTCTAGTTTTTTAACCTCTTGGGGGGTATGTTCAAATTTTTAGAGTAGACCTGGTACTTGTTTTGGTAATTTTTTGGACCCTTTCTAGCATTCATTGTGTTTCAGCTTCTGTAGTACATAGACAGAGCTTGTATAATCTAGATGTGTTCTGTGTTGTAAATGATCAAAAAAACCTTTTATCAAGATATTTGAATGTTCTACTCATAGCTGCAAATGTTGAAGAGGCCTTATTTACTTTTGAACAAGGGTGGTTTTCAAATGCCAGTAGTGAGTCTATAATTACTCCTATATATTTCGCTTGAGTAACATTTTGAATTTCAAAGAGAAAATAGCTAGCACAAATTATGCAGACTTTCTCATTAGAAATAGTGTCCACCTTGTAAATCAAGGCTTCATAAAATTCCATCTCATACAATCATTTAAGAAGTTCTTTGATAGATATCAGCCTCTTGTGGAAAAATTTGACATTTTGGTCCAAACTCTTATTTTTTTTTTACTTACCGGTAATACTTGGATGATCATTTCTTTGAACTGTCTACAACCTTTCAATAGCAATTACTGACAAGTTGATACCGGACACTACTGCAATGGAAGGGGAGGTTTGGCATGCAACAAAACCAGTTTAACCCACCATTACTTTTGAAATACCTGAACCAAGTCAGTACTGTGGTTGACAATTTTTCCGGTGGTTTCCACCTGACTTGTCTTTTTGTCTCATGGACTTCGGTTCTTGACAACTCTGTTCGGTAATTCTGTTATTACCTTCATTTCTGTCCAGCTATTTTATATTTATTTACATCTTCATTGATTCTGTTACTGTTATCATGTGCTTACATTTTTCAGGATGAAATTTTAGCAGCCATTTATCAAATCTTTCTTCCAGATGTTCTAGGTCATTTTGTATGACATCAAAAATTCTGGTTTGAGTGAATGGGTTGGCCTTAGTATTGATCATCAGATCTGTCAATTTTTTAAAATCGCCTCGCATGAGATTTGACAAAATTGTCAAAGATAAAAGAGAAAAATGAAAAGATTAAAGGAATAAGTTCCAAATTCAGATAAGCTTCATGCGAGTCTCACCCAAATTGTGTGACACTTGACAGGTCTGTATCATAAATATAAGAGAAGATAACAGGAAACAATTACAACGGCCGAAAACTACAATCACATGCCACAATTCATCAGGGAACTGCACAAGAAAAAAAAAAAACAATAAAAAGACAAATGTGTTTTTTTGCCATCCCATTCTACTCTTCCTTTTTATTCAGTCTTCAAGTGACATTTTTCATGCTCAAAATATATTGGCAAAACATATCAGAAAGGTAAATCTCATGGAAGTGAAAAGGATTGCTGATCTCTTTATCGATGTGATGTCACATCAGTGTAATGACCAATCAAATATCAGCATTTAAATTTACCTGGACTGGAAATTCAGAAGTCTTCTAGATTTTGCCTTTTGTTTACCATTACAAAACTAAAAATGGGGTATGTTTATTTCGCGTTGGAATGATTCAAATAAAACTGTGATTGGTTTTTAGTGAATATAAAGTGACCAGGAAACCCATATTTTAATTTTGAAAATATATATTCAGGGAATTTTATTTTAGACTCAGGATTTTACCATACAGTTACTGAAGATTTAGCAATGTTTCACCTCGGGCAAAAATCAATAACCAGGATGTGCGATAAGGAGAATAGACCCTTTCACGATAACTGCGTTCCTGTGATTTTGAGTGGAAAAAAAAAAGTTTTCGCAAAAATGATGTCGTAGGACAATTCATCAAGACGTCACATATATTATGACGTTGCATTTTACCCACTCAAAGGCATATGGGCGCATGTGCAAAATTCAGGACCGCAGTTATCTTGATAGGGTCTATTCGACAACTACAAGTATCCACCTAATTTCAGAGTCAGATGTGGAAAATTGCTTAAGTTTTCTTCAAAAAAAATTATCTGTTATAGGTTACTTGTAAAACAACATGTTTTGAAAGCCCTTTTCCTTTGGCGCCTGCCTTCAGGAGTAAGCATATTATAGGTCAGGAAAAAATAGAATTAATGTGAATGAGAAATTCTATAATTTTTTTTTACAAATTGCATCTGTATGATATTTAAGCATCTTAATCACCGAATAAAAACAGATCTTCTGATAAAAATTACAGAACACCTATTGGAAAATCAGGTAGGTGAGTACATTTCATATTCCTAGGGATGTTAGGTTCTTCATGACATTCAATCTACTCCAAATAGAACCTCCATACATTAGATCTTGTGGGTCTTGTATACATTATCACATTTATTTTTAACTTTTATCATGGCTGGTAATCAACACAAACAGATCCTTTGGTTCAGCAAAGAAATATGTAAGGAGAGTTTCCGGTTGTGACAATTTTTGTCTTATCATTCATTGGATGATTGATATTTTGAGAGCTCTTCTTCGACTACTACAACGAATTATGTATGTTTGAAATGCTGAAAGTATTTACTACAGCATAGTATTCTTTGATTTTGCAATATGAGAACAATGAAATAGATAATTCCGATTTTTTACATGTACATACTTTGCGAAGCGGTTGTGTATAGTCTCCTCTGCCACAACTGGAAACTCTCCTCACATATTTCTTTGCAGTGACAAAGGTTCTGTTTGCGGTGATTACCAGCAGTGTTTATATTCATGTTCATTTCTCAGTAACTGTTACAGCTATACTCACCATATATGGTCATGTGTTCCATCTATATGAGTAAATGCCAGTTTAAAATCTTAGTGTTACCTGAAGTCCTTAACCTCAACTTCACATTTTAATCATTTGGTCATTTAGTCATTTGGTTGATTTTTTTAAAAATTTTTGACCATGTCTTAGCAGCTTTAACACTTACACTCATTGTATTTGATGTATTGTTACATCTTGGGGGACACACATTAGTCCAACACATATTATATGACACTGATAAAGTTCAAGGTTCATTGGTTTTGATTGATTTTTGAAATTTGTCATAAATCCATTCGAAGCAAAATTTACTTTGCCTATATAAAAATATTTAGTCTATTTATACTTGGGTAAAGGTCAGTTTCTCTGCTTTGGGTTGTTCTATGGATATCTACAGAATTTGTACTAAAGAATTTGGTACAGTAGAATTTCTTCTAAACTGCTGTGCAGGGGCATTCGTGTTTCACAAAACACATCTTGTTGGTAATGGCCACTGAAAAAAAAATTGTCCAGAATTATGTTATGATTGTACAATATATTCGCTTACAGAAAGTACAAGTTGTAACAAATGATACTTATTTTAGATATATTGTATTTTCTAGATATAAGTGATGTAGATCAGGACTTTATTGCATGCCTGACACAGTGTAAATTTGAAGATGTACTAAACCACCAAGTAGCTGGGACTATCCTGGTGACGAATACAAACAACAGAGATAGGCTAGACTTATTGTTACAGGACAACATACCAAATTTTCTGGATAATGAAAATAAAATTCTGAGGTAACGATAAGGCAGTACAACCTAGATATAACACAGTGTGTCCAAATTCTGGCATTGCAGGCCTCTACAATAACATTTTTTCAAACTTGTCCCTTCGGACAAGTACATCTGGAGATTTACTTGTCCAAATGAAATTATAACTTGTCCAAAATATTTGACTGAATATCCAAAAAGAGTATCAGAAATAATAAAAAAAAAATCAAAGAAAAATAGTGCATTGCTTATTTTATGTAGAAATGATACATACTGACATAGGCTTTTGTAGTCTAAAAAAAACAGTACATTAAACTGAAGACAAAAGAACTTGAAAAATTTTCTAGCTGTACCTAGGTATTCTTAAGTAAATCAGTAGGCAAGTATGAATATTTCTGTAAAAATCTGGTATTTCACATTAATAGATATTACTGAAATAGCTGTTTTATGAAAAGACTTATCAGACTTGATTGGGTTTACAGATATTTTTTGAAAATATAGTAGTAACAATAAATGCTAGAGTGAGGATTCATACATGTTTATTGGGGACCAGTCTATAGATGTTTTCATTCAGTCTCCCTATTACAAAGATTTCATTTATAAGATAATGATATGAACTGGTCAGATACTTTGGGAAACCATCATGATGTTACTTTCATGATTTTTACTTGCATTGAATTTAATTAAAATTTAAATTATTGAATTTAAATAAATTGAAAAGCAAGTTGTAAATGTGCCTGATCATTTTCAAGTAAAATCAAACTATTCAATTGATATCAATTATATGAAGGAGTACGTTTCTTTTTTTATGCCCTGCCACGAAGTGGAACTTGAGTGACTTTTGTTAAATTTTGCGTTAAAAGTCCATTTCTCAACAACTACACGTTATAACAATATGATGTTTCATCAAATTAATTGCCTTGATGAGTACTACCCAAAACATTGACAGTTAGGTGGCTTTGACCTATATTTTACGCTTGAGTGACTTTTCTTAAATTTTGCATTTAAGTCCATTACTCAACAACTACGCATTGTACCAATGTGATGTTTCATCAAATTAATAACCTTGATGAGTACTACCCAAAACATTGACAATTAGTTGGCTTTGACCTATTTTTTACGCTTGAGTGACTTATACTAAATTTTGCATTTAAGTCCATTTTTGAACAGCTACACATTATACCAGAATGATGTTTCATCAAAATGATGGCCTTGATGAGTACTACCCAAATCATTGATAATTAGGTGGCTTTGACCTATATTTTACGCTTGAGTTACTTTTGTTTAAGTCAGTTTCTCATCAAGTAAGTATGCTATCCCAATGTAAATCAACTTGATGAGTACTATCCAAATCAAGGCCAATTAAGTGTCTTTGACCTACATTTTACGCTTGCATGACTTTTGGTAAATTGTGTGTTTTACATACTCGTTTTAACAACTACAAAACATATCATTATGATGTTTCATGAAATTATTACTCATATTTGTGAGAACTTCCCAATTTTTGAACAATTTGTTGACTTTGACCTCCATTTTATGCTTGAATAACTTTGTTAAATTTTTGCAATAGGCCCATTTCAAACATGTTTAATTGGTGAATACTACATAATTCATGGATAATTTAATAACCTGACTAATATTTAATTTTTAAAAGACTTTAGTATGGTATTTTTGTTACTTTCCATTATTCAACAAAAGTTGATTGAACAATCATCTGTAATGGTACTTCCTGATGATTCGGTGACCGGGCCTGTATGACTTAGGTTATCTATTGTGATAGATTTGTCGGCGGGGCATTCATGTCTTATAGACACATTCTCAAGTTTCAGATTTCGTTTCGCTTAAGAATTTGTATTTTTATTTCGTTTTGTTTAACGATCGGTATTATCAAAATGGCGGACACTAGTGAAAACGTAAATATTTATGTTGAAATCGGTCAATATTTTTGTTATTTGTTCATTAGTTCATGATAAAAATGTTGTTTTTACAGGAATCTAAATGAATTTTCTTCATTACGCATTGTTATGGGGGATTTGAAATCCTAGTTTGACAAATATTTTAACTTGTCCCGACGGACAAGAGACTTCTGAATTTCACTTGTCTGACAGACGTTTCCACTTGTCCCACGCAATCGGGCAAACGGTATTTTCGAGGCATGCATTGTAAAGGAGTTAAGTTGCAGGTCACAGTAAAACCTTGATATAATGCCACAGTGTGTCCAAATTTTGGCATCATAAAGGAATTTGGTGGCAGGTCACAGTAACCTAGATATAATGCCACAGTTTGTCCAAATTCTGGCATTGTAAAGGAGTTTGGTGTCAGGTCACAGTAAAACCTTGATATAATGCCACAGTGTGTCCAAATTCTGGCATTATAAAGGAATTTGGTTGCAGGTCACAGTAAAACCTTAATTTAATGCCACAGTTTGTCCAAATTTTAGCATTATAAAGGAGTTTGGTGTCAGGTCACAGTAAAACCTTGATATAATGCCACTGTTTGTCCAAATTTTGGCATTAAAAAGGAGTTTGTGGAATGTCACAGTAAAACCTTGATATAATGCCACTGTTTTTTCCAAATTTTAGCATTATAAAAGGTGTTTGGTGGCAGGTCATGGTAAAATCTAGATATGATATCACAGTGTGTCCATATTTTAGCATTATATAAAGGAGTTAGGTTGCAGGTCACAGTAAAACCTTGATATAATGCAACCTTTTGCATTATAAAGGAGTTTGTGGTAGGTCAAGTAAAACCTTGATACAATGCACTGTTTGTCCACCTTTTGGCATTATAAAGGAGTTCATTTAAAGGTCATACCAAAACCTTGATATGATGCCACTGTTTGTCCAATTTTTTGCATTATAAAGGAGTTTGTTGTTAGGTCCTACTAAAACCTTGAAAACTTTCATGCAGGTGCATCAGGTGACTGACAGCCTCCAATACAATTTGGTCTCTTTGACCTATATTTTCGACCTGATTGGCTTCCATTCAAATTTACATCCAAGTTAATATCTAAGTCAGTATACCTATCAGGATCATCTTAATTTGCATATGCGAGCATATATATCTGATTGTAGGTCTACATCCAGGCAAAATTAGGTAACTTTGACCTATATTTTACTCTTGATTGATTTACATTCAAATTTTTGGATGAGTTCAGATCTCAGTCAATATACATGGTAGGATAATTTAAATTTGCATATGCATGCATCTTTGATAGTAGGTCAGACTCCAGGCAAAATTAGGTCACTTTGACCTATACTTTCTGCTTGATTGATTTACATTCAAGTTTATGGACAAGTTCAGATCTCCGTCATTACACATGGTAGGATCATGTAACCTTGCATATTAATGTATTCCTGCTGCCATGTCAGCATCCAGGCACAATTAGATCACTTTGACCAATATTTTCTGCTTGTTGATTTACATTCAAGTTTATGAAGGAGTTCGTATCTCGGTCATTATACATGGAAGAATAATGTAACCTTGCATATTAATGCATCTCTGATGTTAGGTCAGCATCCAGGCAAAACTGTGTTACTGTGACAATGTGTTGATTATCTATGTTTTAAAACTTAGAATTTAGTGCGGGGGTTAATTCCACGAATTGTCATACCTGAACCTTTCACGTAGTTATAATATTCGCGGGTCTTCAAAATTTTATTGTAAAATGTTTGTTATTAAAGCTATTCGTATGGGGGATATATTCGCGTAAAATCCCCAAATGCAAAACAAGCGAAAATTTTCCCCACATGAAAATTTCCACGTTTACTGCATTGTGTTTTTACACTGTACATTTATAGACCTGAAATAAAGAACTGGTACTTAATCCAGTAGGATTTTTACCTGAAGATGATATTGATTTGTTATTTTTGTCGAGACTACAATGATAGTCAAAAAAAGTGAGACATAGGTATGGTGATGCCGGCGACAGCATCCACAATTGTTTAACTTTTTTCTTGGGTCTGTTAAACATCAACCTGGCACTCAGAGCAGCCCATTGATCTTTGGTATGCAGTCGCATTATCATGATTGTGATCAGGTGTGATCAGTGATACATTCGGTATCATGGCTGCTGCTGAAGATCAATGTGCAGATTCATGTGATGCATGGGAAAGGCAAGACATATTCTGTGCCAACAGTTTATTCAGAGAGATACAGTTATTAGGTATAGCGGTATCCTGTTTACAAACATTTGTACAGAATAACCTTGGTACTTGGTAAAATGTGACATTTGTTTTACGTTTCAGAGAGATACAGTTATTAGGTATAGCAGTATCCTGTTTACAAACATTTGTCCAGGATAACTGGATAGGTCCTATCAACATTAAGGATACATATGATTGGTTGCCTCCAAATATCAAGGAAAGAAGAAAGGTTTGTGATGATTTATTGATTAGCAATCATGATGATTAATTAAAAACCTGAAGCTCACATTACAAAATAAGGTTAGGATTTGTAAAACTAATTCTTTAATGTCTGTGCTTTGTTCATGTTTCTGGACCAGTGTGAGAAATATAGCATCTATCCCAATAGGAAATGTGAGATTGGTTGATCACAATGTTCATGTATCCTGATCAGTGTGAGAAATATAGCATGTATCCCAATGGGAAAGGTGGGATAGGCTGATCACAATGTTCATGTATCCTGATCAGTGTGAGAAATATAGCATCTATCCCAATGGGAAAGTTGAGATGGGCTGATTTCAATGTTCATGTATCCTGATCAGTGTTAGAAATATAGCATGTATCCCAATGGGAAAGCCTGGAAATGCGAGATAGACTGATCTCAATATCAGAGGCTAAGATATTGTGTCATTCCTGAGGCATATCTTAGCCTGAGGGTTTGAGATCAGTCTATCTGGCATTTTCACTAGTGTTTGATACCTTTTCTCATCTTAATGCTCTGAAATAACTCACAAAACCATGTTCAGCTTTGATCTGACATAGAAATATCACAAATAGCATTTTTCATGGATCATGATAAATTTCATGTTAAAAATTAAATATTCATTCTTTATATAAACAGTAAGAATTATTAATGCCCCACCCCTATCCACCCACCCACCGTAAAGGTGTTAAACAGAGAAATCTCACACCCCAAAAATCAAAAGATATCTTGATCCCCTAGATGAGAAATACATTTTTATTCTCCAGAAAGAAGGTTGTTTTCAGGAAGTGATTACTTGTAATTATATGACAGCAAATTATTGTGTTGCCTGCGTTTATGCAGTGGCGACATATAGGGATCACTATCCGTCGTCTTGCATCGGCGTCCTCCGCGTTGGTGTCACAAAAATTTCTGTCACAGTTTTCTCAGGAACTATGTATCCAAGCTTTCTGCAATTTGGCATGAAGTATCAGTATGAGGACCTATACCGTGTAATAGAGTTTGGGATCTCTCACATGCCCACTTCCTGCTTGACGGAACTTAGAATATTTTTTGCGTCTTGAAAATTTCTGTCACATTTTTCTCAGGAACTACAGATCCCAGCCTTCTACAATTCAGTATGGAGTATCAGTATGGTTACCTATACCGTGTAATAAAGTTTGGGATCTCTTGTATGGCCACTTCCTGTTTGACGAACTTAGAATATTTTTGTCGATTGGTGTCACAAAAAAATCTGTCACATTTTACTCGGGTACCACAATTCCCAGCCTTCTGTAATTTATGGCGGATTTACCAGATGATTAACGTATTTTATTTGCAATTCTTCAATGAACATACCAATATTCCTCTAGTAACACCTATAAAACTCCTTCTAAACTCCTGTCTTTTGTCTGCTAATCAATCACTCAACTTTCTATAGAATTCTATTGTATACCAATTTGTACTGCCTGAAGGGGTTTACCTTGATACTCCAGTGATGACAAATTGGTATACAATAGAATTCTATAGAAAGTTGAGTAATTGATTAGCAAACAAAAGACAGAAGTTTAGAAGGAGTTTTATATGTGTTACTAGAGGAATATTGGTATGTTCATTGAAGAATTGCAAATACAATACGTTAATCAACTGGTAAATCCGCCATAACATTGAGTATCAGTATGGGGACCTATACTGTGTAATACAGTTTTGAATCTCTGCCATGCCCACTTCCTATTTGACTGAACTTAGAATATTTCGTGAGTCTTGAAAATTTCTGTCACATTTTTTTCAGACACCACATATCCCTGCCTTCTGCAATATGGCATGGAGTATCCATATGGGGACCTATAATGTGTAAGAGGGTGTTGGATCTCTTGCATGCCCACTTCCTGTTTGACATAACTTACTTTTAGTGTTATTATGCAGGCGACACATGTCTTTCATGGAAGACTTACTACTAAGTTTTACCGTTTCTTGACTATACCATTGTATCAACATGAAAAAGGTGACCATGGCTGATGATGTCCAGTGCAAAGAACACATTTATTTTGGATCATCAGAAAAGGAGGGCTATTTTTTGTCAACATGTTGCAATGACATCATTAAAGAAACTGATTTTTCAGCTGTAACTCATGAGCTACAACATTTCTAAAATCTAGGAATTTAAATTTTCAAATATTTTAAAAGGCAAAAATTTTAGGCTTTGTGTTCCTAGGCACCCAGAAGCCAAAGGGTTAATGATGGGTTTCCTGGAGCTTTCCTGGCACATTCCTGAAACTCCCATTTTTTTACACAATAATTTTTTGTTTAAGACTCTTTTCATTGAATGTTTTATATGTACCGACTTTTAAATAAATATTACTTGCCTTTACTTGACAATTGTCAATTAAGGTAAGTATATGCATACAGATTAGTGGTGCTCTCCCCCATGTACAAAACAAGTATTTGAAACTATATATGTACAACTTCAGATAAAGGGATTGTAGCAATAACTAGTTATGTTACAAAACCTTTAACTATGCAGAATCTTAATTCCACAATGAGGTTTTGTGAAATTGTAAGTAAAATGGCAAACAAATGTCCCAAACGGCAAAATAACTGCATTCCAACTGTTAATGGAGTCTAACTGCCATTGGACATGACTTGACTCAACAAAATACATTTTTTCTGTAATAGTTTTATGCTTGATCGAAAAATGACATCAGGGGAATATGTGAAACATAAACTTTTTTTCTGTCTCGGTCTAAAGAATTTCAATAAATAAAACATTGTTATCCTTAAATGAAAGAATAACAACAGAAGCAAATACCTGTTGCCGGGTAGCAAGTTTCACTGACAGTGTTTGACATGTACGTTCCGTCATTTGCTATTCCAGACTGTTTTCTGAAATCCATTTGATATTCTTGTACTCTTAGAACACACCAGCCATCAGAAGTTTGCTATCCAATGAAAAATGGCGACTCTTCCGTATTTTTGGCTTGCTTTGTTTACAAACTGAGGTCAAATTTATTCCCATAAAGAAAATAAAGTGAAAATTATGGTTATTGTATTTTTGTATATTTGAAAAAGTAGCCGGCGGCCGAGGTACCAATAGACGCCGAATTTTGGGGGCAACCAGCTTCAAATGGAAGCCCTGTTTATTTGACCATTATTAAAAAATAAAATATTAATTTACATGTTGAATCTTTCTTGCAAATTTCTGATATGCCAGTAAATCATAATATTTCATTTTTTTTTTTTTTTAATTTATTAGAGTTACCTATACAAAGATGTACTTCTTGTATCACTGAATATGATATTAAGATTACAAAACATGATGTAAGATGTGATAATTCATAAGTTCTGTTTGTAGATTGACATTCGCCTTTTTTTTCAGGATGTTGATTTTAAATCAAGTATTGAATCTGATTTGTATGTGGACGGAGAAGAAATCTACAGTAAATGTAAAGGAATAGAATATCTATATATAGCTAGAATTATATTGTTAGAATACAAAGACTCTATCTCTCATTTACAGGTATATATTATCATTCAATTATATATATAAACAGGGACAGTATATGGAGATGTGCATGAGGGATATAATATCCGAAAATAAGAAGGGGAGATGATTTGACTTTGACTTTTTGTTGATTCCTTGCACAGGATTACATTGTAAGCACTACTCTTTTTACAGCAGTGATTTTTTTTTATAAAACTTTACACAAAGGAAGGACACTATATGGAGATGTACATCAAGGAATTATTGTCAAATACAGTAGAGTTTGCTTATAAAGAAGTCCAGAGGACTCCCGATTTTACTTCGTTATAAGCATTGTTCTTTATAAGAGAGACCATATAGAATTACCAATTTCCGAAAAATGAGCCTCTATTTTTTTGCTATTTCTGTTTAAAGTTTCAAAAGTAATGTTTGGAAGTGTCAGGTGGACTTTACCATTGAAATATGCGATGATTTGCACAAAGCAGAAGACAGGTAAACAATTTTCTTGTTAAACAATCTTTCTTCGTAATATCAGGTAAATTTTGAGCAATTAATATAACTGTTTTGGTTTAAATTCTCTTTGTTATAAGCCTGATTTCATTATAAAAAAATTCGTAATAAGCCTTCAAAATACCTTTGTTTAATAGTGTTGGGACTGGAGATTTTTATTTACTTCGTAATGAGGCTGATATCGTTATAAATGAACTCTACTGTATCAGGAATGGTATATAATTTAACTTTTTTATTGATCCCTTCTGCAAGGAGTTTTTTGTGCTTGGACAATTTTTCAAAGAAGTTATTCAAAGGATAGATATTGTGCATTAAACCTGTGAGAGGGTATCATTTCCATTTGAATCCTCTTGATAAGTTGTTTTCAAAGCGTTTTAACAAAATTCCTCTAAATTCTAATGCTTATCTTTTTTTGTGCATATTGGGTCACTGAATATTTTCATTTGAACCCTTATTAAAAGTTTTTTCTTTAGGATTATATCAATGTGTCCATACTTGTATTGTGTCCTCACACACTTAAATTTGCACTTGCCATTCTAATTCAGGGTTCAGCGAGTGTGGTTATAGTTGGCTTCTATTTGGTGACAATTCTTGTTTATTACAGACATGGTCATGGTGGTTACTGAGATGTTTAGGTATACACCAGTATATACTGGATGATAAATCTCCAACACTGAAAACAGCAGTTATAGAACTGATAGATCAATGTAAGTATAGTGTGAAATCTATTAACTCAATTTCATACAGTTCACACAGATATCAGTAGAAATAGACGTAAAATTATAGAAAAAGAAAGAAGGGAAAAGGGGAATGTGTCGAAGAGAAAACGACCCAAAGGGGAATAATAACAACTCAAAGCCACCATAACGATCTTCAATGAACGGTAGGTCGGAGTCAGCCCCTAAATAAAAATGTTTGGTTTTGACAAGTGTCTGGTGTAGTCAACTTTCAGGTTAAGCCAGGTATCTAGTTTAGCAAAAGTCATGTTTAAATAGGTATTGATTTAAGTCTCGATTCAGTTTAGATTTCACTGTAATTGAGATTTCTTATTATTAGAGATATTTAGTGTATCTTCAGTCGTTCTGTTGGTTTTGACACACATATGTAGATGATATATGCTGCTAAGTTAAGTTCTGTTTACTATACTCTTTGACTTTTTTTCTGGGGTCTTTAACATACAAATAAGGCAATTGATTGTCAGTATCTCTATGCACATTTTAATACATAATTTTGAGATTACGAGATATTTCTCTAAATTTTATTCAAAGTTTGCAAATTTGCTGCTGTATTATGTGTTGAATGTATTTTTATACGGCTGCAAAAATTTTGCGGTCGTATTATGGTATGGCGCAGTCGTCGGCGTCTGTGGCCAGCATAACTTTGTTTCTAGAGGACGGATCATCTTCAAATTTCAGTATGTGGTTTCTTGGATTAAGGCTATCCCGGGTTTTAATTTCGGGTTTATGGCCCCACCCGTTTCAGAAAAAGGGGCCAAAAAGGGGTAAAATTGGGTATTTTTGTGTCTGTGGACAGCATAACTTTGGTTCCAGTGAACACATCATATTCAAATTATAGTATGTTTCTTGGCACATGCTTTAGCCCAGGCTATAATTTCATGTTCCTGGCCCCGCCTGTTTTAGAAAAAGGGGCCAAAAGAGGTTAAATTGGTTGTTTTCACATATTTGACTGTAGAATCTTTATCATTTATCGGATCTTGATGGGGTTTCTTTCAGTAAACTCCTTAGAAATCCAATCTGGAGTATGCCAACGGATTTCATGTGGCATGTACCGTTCACGAGATAAATGGGGCCCAAAAGAGGCGAATTTCAGAATTTTCATTTTTTTATTTTTGTCCGATTTTGATGCAATTTCTTCCAAAGGATTCCTTATGAAAAATTATCGCAGCGCTCTTCTATTAGATTTTTGGTCACTTGTTTCCTTAGCCAGTTATGAGGGGCTGAAGGGTCCAAAATCGTAAATTTACAGATAACCAAAAAAATTTATTTTTCATCGGATTTCTATGGGATTTTTTTCTTTGGATTCCTCTTGATGTAAGCTTTCAGTAGTATGTCAATGGATTTGGCATAGCTCTTACCATTTCCGAGCTATGAGGGGCTGAAGGGGCCAAAATTGTAAATTTATAGATAACCTAAAAATTTTATTTTTCGTCGGATTTTGATGGGATTTTTTTCTTTGGATTCCTCTTGATGTAAGCTTTCAGTAATATGTCAACGGATTTGGCGTAGCTGTTACCGTTTCGGAGCTATGAGGGGCTGAAGGGGACCAAAACTGTAAAGTTACAGATAACCTAAAATTTTTATTTTTCATCGGATTTTGATGGGATTTTTTTCTTTGGATTCCTCTTGAAGTAAGCTTTCAGTAATATGCCAACGGATTTGGCGTAGCTCTTACTGTTTCCGAGCTATGAGGGGCCGAAGGGGGCCAAAATCATAAATTTACAGATAACCTAAAATTTTTATTTTTCGTCGCATTTCGATGGGATTTTTTTCTTTGGATTCTACTTGATGTAAGCTTTCAGAGTATGTCACTGGATTTGGCGTAGCTCTTGCCGTTCCCGAGCTGTGAGGGGCCAAAGGAGGCCAAAATCGTAAATTTACAGATTACCTAAAATTTTTATTTTTCATGGCATTTCGATGGGATTTTTTTCTTTTGATTCCTCTTGATATAAGCTTTCAGCAGCTTGTCAATGGATTGGGCGTAGCTCTTACCGTTTCTGAGCTATAAAGGGTCAAAGAGGAATCATAATGAGTCATAAGGGCTAATTTTTATTTTCCCTAGTTTGTGTCCAGCTAATTACTGGGTCAATCTCCTTATTGCGTCCATCTAATTATTGTGTCAAGCTCTTTCCTATGTCCATACTCACTTTAAATTACACTTTTTCAAATTTCAGTGGACGACATGCTGCGGTCGTATCATGCTGCGCTCAGCGTAGCCCTTTATTTTTTGTCTCGTCTGCTACGAAAGTCGCTGAAGGCGAGACATAGGTATAGCAATCCGGCGACG
Source organism: Modiolus philippinarum (assembly GCA_002080025.1). Taxonomy (NCBI): domain Eukaryota; kingdom Metazoa; phylum Mollusca; class Bivalvia; order Mytilida; family Modiolidae; genus Modiolus; species Modiolus philippinarum. Next base: position 50,027 of record MJUU01014908.1, on the reverse strand, counting down.
GCGACGGCGACGGCGGCGGCGGCGTAAACTTTTCTAAAACCTTCATAACTTTTCAAGGGTAATACATACAAACATCATCTTTGGTCCACAGCACCACCAAGTGATGACCTTTCCAGCAGCATATATTTTAGATGACCTTGACCTTGTTTTCATGGTTCAATAAGCACATAAACATTGCGACATAGTTTCACATTCAAGTCCTTTTCTCAG